>VWYP01016943.1:127745-158019 GCA_013400435.1 Pycnonotus jocosus
CTGCGGGGCTCGGTCCGGGCACGGGGAGCCCACCCCCAACACCCGCACCCCCGGCACGGTCCGGGCTAGGCTCGGACAGCCCCTGTGCGATGCACACACCCCCTCTGCCACCCCCCCCATCCCTCAAAAGTTGTCTCCGTGCCTCGGGGCCGGGCGTGGAAAACGGGGGGCAGGGGGAGCGGGAAGAGACTTTGTGTGAAGGTTAAGGAACTGAGCCCGAATCGCTCCTGTAGTACTCGTGGTGCTCTCGCCAGGCTCGAATTCAGTTTCCTGGTAATTAAAGTGTGTTGCCATCATTGATACGTTTGTATCTGAATGCTTCTGTATTTGAGCGTTTATATTTCCCAAATAATTACAGGCTTGCATGACAATTTACCCCGAGCAGCCTTGGTGTCAGAGCAGAAATAGTGCGAGCCCTCCCCTTTCCCGATAACTGAATTTACACTTGTGTGATAAAAACGTCAGTAGCTGTTATTTACTCGTTACTTATTTACTGTATCTCTTCTTAGGGTGGTTCGGCGCTATTTTAAATAACAGTAGCATTTCGGTGAAGCTTTTTAAAGGCAGCGTAGCGTTTGGCGGGGGAAAGGTGCTGCCGGCAGGATGTAATCATGGAATCACAGAACGCTTTGGGTTGTAAAGGATCGTGAAGATCATCTTGTTCCAACCCCCTTGCCATAGCTGGAACTGATGCGATTGCATCGCCGGTGTGGTGTTGTTCATGGCAAACTGATTTAGAGGGGTTAATTAGTGGTTTTATCCCATCCAGCTTGTATTTCACTGTTTTGGTAGTGGGGGTGTGGGGTGTGAATTCCACTTGCTCAGCTGAGCTTCCCGCTTGCTGTGGGGATGTAGGAAGTGAAGTTACCTGTGTGGCCGGGGATTCTCTGAAATGCTGTGCAGAGGAGCCTGTTGAGATAATCTGAGCCATCCTCTGCTGTTCACCACAGCCAGGCTACCGAGGCTCTTGCTTTTATAAAAATCTGCTGAAAGGGCAGAAGGAGGATGCCAGCCTCCATCCTCCCCTGTGGAGCAGGGGCATCAGGAATGCAGATGGTGACACGTTGTACAGGGCATGCATGTGGAAATGCAGGCTTCCAGCCAGGAAAGCAGGTAAAACCCTTTGGCTGCTCGTGCTCACACTGATTTCTGTGTGCATGTTCAGTGTTTGGTTTCGTTTCCTCTCCAGGACACTTCTGGGGAGATGCACATTTCTGCAGTGTGTCCTGGCAAGGGACAGGGGGGTGTGTTCTCTGAGGTTAGGGCTTTTTTTTGTTTTGTTTTGTTTTCCTCTGAGGTTTTCTAATCTGTTGAGTGATGAGAAAACTGCTCTTTGTGTTCCTTTACTATCAGCATGCTGGAAAACAGTTGGCGCCCTGTAAAGGTGCCAAAGAAATGCACTCCCTTCCCCAAAGCCTGCGTGTTTCTGCTTAATAACTCTGATTACTCGTGCTTTGGAGTTGTGAGATCCTGGTGATGGGGGGAAAAGAGTGACCCCACCCTCAGCTGGGTGGGAGAGTGGTACCTGCATGGCTGCTGAAGTTGCTGGAGGGTTTGGTCCATGTTCCCACTCTCTAAGCTGGGAAATTTGGCTCAGCATGCTGATGACTAGGAGTCAGGAGAAAGGACGCTTCTGCAGCAAGGTGTGACTGCATGGCCTTGTGGCTGTGGATGACTCTAATGAATTTAATATGAATTTAATAAGCTGTTATTAAAATTGTGATATATCCAGCCCTGTGCCACCGGTGTTGTAAGAGAAGCAAATAATTTAAGTGTAAAATTGTATCTAAAGAGTGTTTTGTCTGTCATGCTTAGGAAGGAAAAGGGGGAGGATACTTGATCTCTGCAAAACCCACCAAGTAGATTCACTCTGCTTTGTGTTTCATTCCTAAGTTTGGTACTATTGTTTATATGCTGCCATAAATGCTCTCCTACATCACTCTGTGTTTGTGTAGACAGGCCCAAGATATCTCTAGTGAGCCGTATGCTTTTCCTTGAGGATTCTGAGACGACGTTCAGAAGGATGGGGTGAAAACAAGAATCTCTGAATAGCTCTGCTGTTGTGTGTCTCCTAAGTAGGAGGGCTGCCAAGCTGTTTGATTTATGCAAATATATTAAAAGCAGGCAGGAGGATGGGGAATAGGGTGGCAGCCTGCAAGTGCAGATTTGGGGGATGCTGGTGGTGCTCAGGTGGATGCGTGGTGGGGTCTGCTTTGGTCCAGGAGGAAAAGCACGTGGTGGAATCATCAGGTCCCTTTGCTTGTAGAATCCCAGAATGGTTTGGCTTGGAAGGGGCTTTGAAGATCATCCAGCTCCAACCCCCTGCCACAGGCAGGGACATCTTCCACTATCCCAGGTTGCTCCAATACTTGTCCAACGGGGCCTTGGACACTTCCAGGGGTCATGGGGCAGCCACAGCTTCTCTCTGGGCAGCCTGTGCCAAGGCCTCAGCACCCTCATAGGAGAATTCCTTCCATGTGGTGGGAAGGAGCACATGATCACAGTGCTGCAGGCAGCTGTTCCAGGCCAGTCCCAAGTTGTGTGGAAGGAGGTGAATGTGTGTCTCTGTGCCACGCTCAATTGGTAATTAACACTGACTTTGTCAGATGTGTTATTTGCGTAATTATGGTGCAGCTTGAGACAGCTGGAGGTAATAACTCTGCCCCTTTTTGGCACTCTGAGACTTTTCTCCACTACAATGTGCTATTTTTGCCATGGCAAGGTACATTTCGAGGGCCTCTTTTCCATAATTTTAATCAAAACTGGAAGAACCCTGCTAAGAGGGAGAGCAGGATGGTGGGTGTGCGTAGGTAGGCAGGACTGGAACTTGCACATTTTTACAGTCCTGAGCGTGAGTGTTAATCATTCAAACCTCTCAGCCCTGACAGTCTCTTTGAACCGGTGAGTTTGCTGGGAGAAGTATTTTGGCTGCAGCCTCTGTCTAAACTTGGATGCAGATCAGGGTGGAAATCAATACTTCATGTCCCCAGCTCTTAGCACAGCAATTACAGGCAGCGCTCAGTAACATCTCTGCAGCTGTGTGTCAGCACCCTCGTGTTGGAATCCTTGTTTGGATTAGTATTGGTTAAATTGATTGTGAGCAGGAGATGTGCCCAGTGGGCTGGGGTGGGATGCTGGTGATGAGGGGAGGATGCAGCAGAGCATGGCTGTAGCAGGTCCATGCTGAGCTGTGGCCCCTGTCCATGCTGGCTGCACCTCTGAGCTTTTGGCTTCATAGCTTTGCCCAACCTACACCTGTATTTTCAGTAGTTTGGTTAAAAGCAATATCTGTGTGGAAATCTGAAGTCTGGTGATGAGTTGCCGTGCTGCGCCAGGCGTTTGGTCCGTTCAGCCTCGTGTTTTTGCTTTAGTCTCCTTCTCACGTTAAATGGAAAACACCTTAATTAATTAATGTTGGTAAAGTGCTTGAAGATGTAACACACAATCAATTGCTAAGTGTTATTAATAACACCTCGCTCAGTGTTCAGTTTATCTCATTTCTGGTCTCAGAGTGGTGGTGGCACACTGTGATCACCTGCCCTGCCCTGTGGCAGTGAGGATTGGTGGTGATTGCAGTGGATGCTGCCAAAATTTAGCTGGGGATGGGGCAGGAGCTGCACCCTGCTCCTGGAATAAAGAAAGGGTCGTTCCTCCTTGTGCAGTTTTCTCAGGCACATGCAATGTAAGAAAGATTTCAGTTGTATCTTGGTATGTGGTGATGCCAAGGGGCCAGGAGGACCTTTCTGCTCATGACAGCCTAAAATAGAGTTTTCTCTTTTTCCCTTTGATCTCAGTATCCTTTCATAGCTACAATGCAAAGACTTTGACTTTTGCCCAGGAGGCAATCAGTTACCTCTGTGCTGTTGCTATTTTGTGAGTAATCATCTCAGGCTGTTGAAAATGTACCATTTTCATCTCTTCAGAAATCTTCCCTGCTATTTGTTCTTCCAGAGCTGGAGAGCTGATACTTAAAGAAGCCTGAGGAATTTGGATACTGCTGCCCAGTCGGGTATCGGGAGCATTTTTGTACCATGCTTATCACAAAATCAAGGTCTTGCTGTACTATTACACTTTCTAATAATTTCCTACTTTGTTTCCCTTTGTCCTGTGTAGTTCAGGGAGCAACTGGTTTCATGCTCTAAAACAATTGCCTGGGCTGGGAAATAAATCTGTCCTCAGCAATGTTCCCATGGTTGCTTTAGACACAGGGAGCTGGCTGCTGATAACACTCCAGATCCCTGCTACATCTTAGTCTTTGAAGATGTTAATTTAAATCTTTTCTGGAGCTTTCCTATTCAAAAGCCTCATCTGGCATGGTTAGCATAATATTTAGATTATCATTGCTTTAGGCTTTGTCCAAGGGAGTTATAATGAAGCTCCTAAGGATGAGTAAGCTCAAGTAAACTGAAGTTGAAGGAGGACTTAATCCAGAGCTTTTGACTCACCAGTTTGAAGTATAACCATGAAAATGGTGTTAGATTTGCAGGTGGGGAGAGGGATGTAGAAATAAGTCCCAGTCTTAAGTTGGGGAAGATGAAGTGTGATTTTGTGGGTTGTGTTCAGGCACTCTCAGATAATTGCTGTTGGGGCTGGGTGTCATCCAAGAGGACAGTCTGTCCTCTTGTTACTTATTCTTTTTCCTCCAGATACATCAGGGGACTTGGTGTTCACTGCCCCTGGGACTGAATATGGAATTCTCTGAGATGCCAAAAGAGGCTTTACAGCCTTGGGCAGGGGCTCCTGGCACAGCCCTGGGGTGCAAACACCTTTCCTTGAGTGCTCCCTGCTCCTCTCTGTGCTTCAAGTACATCACTGTACCCCAGGCACTGAGCACCAGCACGACGTAGAGCAAAACTCCAGTCTCCAGCTCGTTAAAATTCAATCCTCACAATTTCTCATTGCCAGCAAGGAGTGAGATCAGCGCTCTGGTCCTGACGCAGCATCTGCAGAACCCCGAGCTCGTGCTGCAGCTACACAGAACCCTGGGGAATCAGTCACCCAGAGGCCTCATTTTTCAGGAGATATCCTCACCCAGGGGATGCTGAAGGCTCAAGGGGTTGCTTCTTGTTGCTTTGCAATCTCTCCCTGGTTTTCATTTCTTTCTGTTGTTTTACTTGAGTCCTTATGGGTGATGTTTTTGGGAATGGAGATGGATTTTGTGGAACCTCCAGCTAGATTGTTTTGGTGTTTGGAAATGTGTCCTGTGGTAGCAGGAGGTGGGATGGGTTTAGCTTTTTTTAAGGAACAAGAAGCAGTCTCACCAGAATATGGAAGCGGAATAACTGCTTTTAAAAACTTTGAAGCCTTTTCTGTAGTCAGTTTGTCTGCAGGAGTTGTTCCTTGTGTGCCCACAGCCAAGGTGGGTAATTGGAGGAGCAATGGGTGAGGGTTTGGGGGCGTGATGGTGAGGGTTTGGGGGTGCCTCCCCAGACCAAGAGGCTGAGGTTGAGTGGTGGGGACAGGCTGTGATCTGAGGGGAGCTGAGATAGCAGAGGCTCTCCAGGAGGACCCTGCATCTCTGCAGAACAGCTTGGCAGCAGAATTGATCATGATTGAGCATGATGCTGGCTAGAGGCCACAACTCCCAGGGATATCCCAATACCCCTCAGTCCATCTCCAGCCTCCATAATCTGATAAACTGCTGATTCCCCAATCTTGTTAGTGCTGTCCTTCCCCAAATGCCTGCAAGGAGCCTTTGGGATGGGGACAAAGCTGACCACAGGTGATGCAGGCTGGCTGTTCCCACCCGGACTCGGTGTGGGTGGCTTTTGGGTCAGGCTTCTGATTTTCAGCTGGGCTTGATAAAGTGATGTGTCTGTGTCTAAAAATTGCTGAACTGCAAAGACCTCTGCCTTGGAGTGCAGAAGATGAGCTGCAGCAGAGAAATGTTTTTGCACAGAGCAATTAGCAGGAAATGGGTTTTTGTCATGAGCATTTCTGACATTTGCTTGGTGGGAGAGCTGCAGTGGGCAGGGCTGTGTTTGCACAGAGAAATGGAGAAAGCTCTTTTGCTGTTGCTTTTCAGATATATGGTCAGATTTTGAGTACATGAGGCTAGAATTTGCTTTCTGATCACTGGGATGATGGGAAAGGAGCAGAAATGCCTACAGAAAGGTGAAGGGCAGTGTGGTGGCATCCTGGATCTCCTGTGGGCACCCCATAGACTCAGAGTTTGGGAGAGGATCACCCTTACTTTGAAGATGGAAGAGGGACTGAGTGGTGTTCTGCTGTCATGTGGTCCAGGTCTGGGCTCATCCCAGTCATGGAGAATCATCCTTGTCCCTCATTGCTTCTGTAAATGTTTATTCTGGAAAGAGCATCTCTTCTGAGGGCATCTGTAAATCCACTTCTCATCCTTGTTGGTCCTTACAGAGTCATTCTGACTCACATATTTTCATGCCACTTCTTCCTCTAAATTAAGATTTCACAGGTTTTAGAGGCTTTATCTGGGAACTGAACCTTTGGCTTTATCTGGCAGGGAGCTGATGTGTCACAGCCTTTCCTGCTGCTGTCCTGTGCCATCTCTTCTTTGTTGTCTCAGTTTGCTGGGTGGCATCTGGGGGGAGAATCCCAAACCTCTCTGTTATCACCTCTCTCACTGAATGTGTGAGTGGGGAGTGAAATCACCTTTGTGCAGAAAGGTGTGTGTGTTGGAGGTGGGGGCGATTGTTGTTTGGTGTGAATATGTGCGATGTAAAGAGAATAAGGGAGCACAGTGGTGTCCTGATGCCTATCTGCACGTTTTTCTCTGACTCTTTTGCAGCAGCAATCAAACCTGGAGAGCTGACATGGCTGGGAAATACGGGGTTTTTTGCAGGAAAGGTGGAACAGAGCTTTTACCTCTGCTCCAGCAGATTGAGCCCATTGACCATGTTTGAAAGCTAGAACCTAAAACTTGAATCTTTTGAGTCTCCTTTGCCTTTTAATTCTTATCAAATCATGGCATTTGCAGAAGTGGACTCTCATCACTCTTTAATTTCAGCCAGAACATGAACTTGCCAACGATTCCCTCAGTCACTGTACAGCCAGAGAGTTTTCCAGTGGTGAGTGCCTGTGAGTGTGCACAGCACAGGGATGATGAAGGGATGATGAAGGCTGGCAGTGCATCCACACTGCTCCAGCCTGTTGCTT
This sequence comes from Pycnonotus jocosus, assembly GCA_013400435.1. NCBI lineage: Eukaryota > Metazoa > Chordata > Aves > Passeriformes > Pycnonotidae > Pycnonotus > Pycnonotus jocosus. The sequence goes on from VWYP01016943.1 coordinate 134,877, forward strand.
TTCACTAAACTGTCCATCATCCTCCTTGGAAATTAACTGGGAAAAGATGCTTGAGATTACTGTTGGCCATCATCAACTGAATGGGGATCCCTGGGACTGGGCAGCAGCCATGCCATGGCTAATTCCCCAGTGACACCTTCCTTTCTCTCTTTTAACAGCAGAATATCCCAAAATGCTTAGTTTTGGCCTCTTCTGCTTTTTCAGGTGTGCACAGGAGTATCCCATAACCTCTAGGGATGAGTTAAAAGGTATTTGTAAGATTCTGCTTTTGTTCCTTGGTTGGTTTGAGTGGTCTCTGCCCTCCCACCATAAAATGGTATTTTTTTCCAGGATATTTCCAATTGTAAGATACGGTTGTGGGTCGAAATTTGCTGCAGGCGCACAAGCAGGGGAAGTGTTTGCCTGTTTTCCAGGGAGATTTGCTCTATTAGGGGTGGAAAGCAAACCAAATTGATTTGAGGAATAGATTTGAGGAACTTGCTTTTGATGCTAAGGATTTAGATAGTCTAGACACTCTCTTAAGCTGCAGGAGAGGAAAAATAAATGTTAGAAGAAACCTGGAGGACTGTTGTAAAGGTTCTAATGGACCATAGTGAGATTTTCAGTAGGAAATTCTCCAAATGCAGCTGCATTTTGCAGAGCAGCTGCCCTGTGGTGTGGGAGGCTGGAGGGCACAGGCAGGGCTGCCAGAGGAGACTGTGTTTGCACCTTAGAGCCCTGTCCCTCTGCAGTTTCACTCCTCAACAAGGGTGTGAGGATGAGCAGAGCCCAGTTCAGAATCACTTGTTGGGCTTTTGATTCTGCCTTGAAGCTGAACAAGGTCTTTGTGTGATTTTGTGTAACAGCAGCACATTCAGAAAACAGATTCCTCACCCTGTGATGGTAAAATATTCTCTCTCTGTGTTCTTCATCATTGTCTAGCCTTAAATGCACCCAATTATTTGCTTTTATGTTTGTCAATTATTGCATTATCTGCTCCAGGAAAACGTGTTGTTTTATCCACTGCAGATTTAACATTAATTCCTTGACCTTTTATATCTCCTGTAGTATATCCAGAGCTGCTAAATGGCTTTGCCCAAATTTGTCATTTTTTTCTCCTGCTGAAATGTTGGCTCAGGCAGGAGAGAAGGAACCATTTCAGGTGGAGGCACGGTGTGCTCCCCACCACATTTGCATCGTGTAATTGAATCTGCAAAGATCGTTTTTGTCATCCTTGGGAAGGGAGCTTGTTTTAAAGCCACACAGGGTTTGCTCAAATGAGCTTTAGTTTCCTGCATGATCTCCTTTCGTGGTCAGGAGAGGTCCAGAACTGACAGCTCAGGGTGAGAGGGCTGATTAATGGGGTTCTTAAATTTCCATGAAAAGCAGAGGGAGGTGGTGAGGCCAAAGTTATGCAGCTCCTCAGGGGAAAAAAACAAAACCCTGCTTTAAAAATATAAAGCTCATAGAGAAACCACAGGAAGGCCACCAATTTAGTGAAAAAGCTGTGTTTAATATCAAAAAGTTCTGGTTTGGGGTAGCACATTGTAATATAAGCAAAGACTTTGGAAGATTTATTAACTAGAAGGTACCCAGGCCGTTGTGTTGGCTTCAGGATGGATTCCTGCAAGGCCCTGGTGTGCTGATGCTGCTGGATGCTTTTGGTGGGTTGTTGCAGCTGCTGGGTGAGGCAGGACTGAGCCTGGCAACAGAGGATTGTCACCAGCTGGTGCCCTTGTGGGCATGTCCCCAGCTCACTGCCCCAGTTTAGGAGCTGCTGAGTGCACAGGCGTCAAAGGGAGAGCACGGGGTGAGCAGGGCGTGCTGGAACAGGGCTTACGAGCTGCCACCTTGCCCTGCTTGCCCATGTTCTCATGCCCTTGTCATTGCCTGGCTTGGCTCCAGCTCTGGGACTCGTTCACACTCCCAGAAGTTGCTCACAAGCTGCTGGAGCCTTGCTGGAGTTGTGTAAGGTTCTGCAGTGGCTCCCAGGATGAGCCCTGGGCAGCTGTCCCAGGTGCTCTGAGTGTGGCACTGAGAACAAGCTGCTGTTCCTTTCAGGCAGGGCAAACCTTCACAAAAGCACTTTGCATTTTGCCACCTTCCAGAGGTCCTTTTTATGTGCTTTTCCTCCTTGGACATGCATAATTTCCAGGGTATTTTGGTAAATGATGTAATTTAACACATCTCCTATGCCCTGCTTATCGCTGTCATTTCTGAGTGCACTCATTAGGGACCAGTTTGATTTTGGGTGTAATTCCTCTGACAGGCACATTTACTGAGCATCTTTGATTCAGCATTTCACGTGTGGCAGGGTTTAATGGAAAGCACTTTAGTAAAGAGGTTTGAATACCTTGTAGGTTCCTTAAAGACTTTTTTTCCCCCCATTTAAATGGAGCTATATTATCTTGGGCTAGGGGAGGTTTTTTTGATGCTGTTATGGTTTGTGGACTGAAGCGCTTCCTCTGCTGCCAGGCTTGGATTGCTGTGGACTGGGGTGGCTGAAGGTCCTGGAAATAGCCTGATGCAAAATGTGGATGTATGATTACCATTGTATTTGTTTTATTTTGGCTGGGGAAACATGAATAAAAAATCCATAAGAGCTCTACCTGTTAATTAGCGTGACAATACCGCGGTAATGACCACCCTGCAGGACTAAAACCCCATATTCAGATAAGCATTAACTGTGCTTGTTGGCAGATAAACGATGCAGATAATATCAGAGGAGCAGAGCTGGCTGGGCTCTCAGTGACAGCCTGTCCATACTGTGATGTCAGCACAGATGCCTTTGACCCCATCATGATGTTCAGTCAAACTTGGCTTTGCATGGCTGCGTTTCCCCGTGGGTTGGAATATTGTTCAGGGAGAAATCAAGTAAATCCTTCATGGTGAGACCCTTTATGAGACCCTTGGGAGCAGTAAAACCAGTATTTACACCCCTGAGATGTAAATTTGCAGGGCTGTGCCTATTTTAAGGCCCTTATCAACCTGCTGATACACCTGGTTCTTGGGCACCTGGGATTTGGGGCTGCTGCCAAGGTTCCTGTAATTTTGAAGGGTTGTTTCCACCCTTTGGTACCATCTTTACACCAGGAGGTGGCTCAGGGTTAGGATTTAGAGATTTTGGTGTGAGACACCTGTGGGAAGATGTGTGACCTCATCCAGTTCTTTGCAGTGGGTCAGGCCTGTGTGGCTGCAGGGACCTGTCCTTTGCCAAGACACAAATAAGGGACTTTGGCTGTTGGGTTGGGGTTCCTGCTGCAAGAACCTGCCCAGTGTCACCTCAGCTGGGTGCTGGAAGTCACCCAGATACTTTCAGAACTGCTGGTGTTGGATCCTACAATGTGTTCCGAGCTGGGAGCAGCTGAGCTTTTGGATTCTCTCAATGAAGGAAAATTATCCAGGCCTTGAAGACTTGCTGTGATTCATTCCGCTTCCTTTTAGCTGCAGCTGTGCATAAAGGCTCCAGATTGGAGGATATTTTGCTGAACTGCAGTTTTTGTGAGGTAGCTCTCATTTGCTAATTCATTTTTTGGTTGTTTCTGCCGATGTAAGTACAAGCTTATTCTGCAGTGATGTTTTTCATCTTTCCTGGACTTGAATCAGCAAATGAGTTTTGATATCCTTGTGGCAATCTGGTGAGGAGAGGGGAAGCAGAAAAATGCAGTGATGCTCTGAAGATAATTTTGCTCATGCTTTTCTATATCAATGGCCCAAGCCACTTATCAAACCAAGTATCTTGAGTAAGAAGAGATGGATATTGTTGGCTTCAAGTGGATGGATCTAGTGCTGGAGGTAACTGGTAGGAAGGTATTAAATATACTCTGGTTCCTTTGCAGCACTTTTCCAGCGTATCTTAACTTTCTTTGAGTGCATGTGCACAGTTTAGAGGGTAATGCCATTAATTAAACAACAGGAAAGACTAATGTAAGAGTATAACCCTCTTTAGTACACTGGGTTTATCCCTGATTAGCAGAGCTGCTCTGATCTTATGGAAATCTGTGTACATGTCATTAGGAAAGCAGGATTAAGTTGGTAATTGCTAACACCAAAATGTTTGCATTGTTGAAAATGAGTAAAAAACGGTAAGGAAAATAAACTTTGAATATAGATAAAAACACGAGGGTTTCTCTTTATTCCAGTTTGCCAGGGGAAAAGGGTGGGAAGAGGTTACCACAGACATTATGGCTGAGTCTCAGAATAAGCCGAGGAGGATGCCAAAGTATTGTCCTGTACATTACAGCAAATTCTTTCTGAATTTTGCCCAAAATCCTTCTGGGTGAAGCTGAGGCCAGCGTGTGTGCTCGTGTGCTGCTGCTGCAGCATCTCTGTTCCCCAAGGAGAGGAAGGGCGAGCGGGAGAGCTGCGTTACTCACAGGAGAGTTGTTCTGGGTGTTATTAAAAGTATTATCACGATGAGGTGCTGGTCAGGCGCTGAACTCCGCAGGCACGAGCACGGTGTCTGTCTGTGTGACAAGTGCTGCTGCCAGCAGAGAATCCTGATGAGGATCCTGCCGGGCTGGGATCTGCACACAGCAATTTCCTTCCTGCCTGTTTATTCAGGCAAGCCCGGGCTTGTTTTGGTAGTTATTTCACCTCTTGTAACTGATGGCTGGCAGGGAAGATCAGCTACTTCGTGATGAAATCTTGAATGTATACACGTATTTTATAGTTTTAGTTTGTTTGGGTTTTTTTTTAATGATGGAGAACAGCACAACCAGATTTTTGCAGAGGATGGCACCTGCGTAGAAATTTTAATCTTTGCTCTTCGACATTTCTTTCAAGCTTATTTGCACAAAGGCTGCAGTGCTAGGCGAACATTGGCAGTGTTTTAACCTGTTGCACCGTGCCTTTCGCCGCTCTCCTGCCGTGGAAATGCCGGTGGATAACCGGGAGCTCCCGTGCTGGGGCTGCGCTCAGACAGACACAAAGCAGCGCGGTCCTTTATCAGCGCCTCGCCGATAAAACCAGGGCACAAAAGCCTTGGCGGGCACCCACATCTCCTACTTGCTGGGAGATTAAAAGCTCTTGAGGCTTTCGGTTTGTTGTGAAAGTTAATTGCGAAGCCCTCGAAGCTTGGCAGGGCTCCCACGGCGAGACTCGTCACGCCGGAGCCGAGCCCTGGGGCGGCTGCGGGGCCCGTCCGGGCCGGTCGGTGCGGGCACGGGAGGGACCCGCTCCTCCCCAGGGCATTTCTCCCTCAAATTTCTCCCTTCACACATCGCAGGGGAGATGCAGAGTACCCAGGGAGTGCTGGTCTCTCCCCACTGGGTGTAGTGTGAGCCAGGGCAGCGGGGGAGATGATCCCACCCATCACCCTAATCTGCCCCGCTGGCTGCATCGCCACTTCGGTGTAATTACGGCTGTGTTTGGGAAAGGCTGCCCTGCCGTGCTTGCGTCAAATCGCATCTGGAGGTGCCTGCAAAGCGGGGTTGCTTCCTTAAGGGTGTTCCCAGCCCTGCTCATTGCTCAGCGCCCCTCCCTGACACGCTCAGGGCGCCTCTGCTGCCAAGTCTTGGTGTCCTGGAGCATCCGCTGCGACTTTCTTGGGGTTTTGGGGTTGTGACCTACATCCAGCGCCCTGATCTTTGAGCTCCTGCCGGTGAAGGCAGTGAGGAGGTGAGTGCTGTCTGGTGTCTGAAGCCAGCCTTGCCCTGTTCATTAGCATTTCAATCGGCTCACCATGGGAACCTTGCACACTGCTGCTGCTCTCAGGGGTGGCACCTTCTTCTCAGCCAGAGGCTGCCCAGCACAATCCTGAGTGAAAGGCAGAAGTAAAAGTCAAGCCACGTGGTTGCAGGGGGACAAGGTTTGTCATTTTCGTTTATTTATTAATTTTTAAGATGCTTTCTGGTAGCTTTTACTTGTGCAAAATCTTATACACGAGGGATTTGAGAGGTCTGGTGGACCATAAATGTGTCCGTGCTGGACATCTGTGGTGGACATTGCTGTTGTGGGGCTGGTTTGGACAGGTTGGTCCAAAGCTGATGGTAGCTCTCTCTTGCTTTGTTTTCATCACAGCCTCATGATACTTTTCTTTTGTTAATGATTTTATTAATGCCAGGGACTGAGTGTGATGTGCATTAAGCACATAGGGACCAGCTCAACCATAGACTCAGAGGTTGGTTGTGATTTTAAGGGACTTTAAAAATATCCAATTCCAGTCACCTGTTGTGGGCACCTTCCACTAGACCAGGTTGCCCCATCCAAGCCCCATCCAGCCAATTTTTGTAAGGGGGGGCAAAAATCACAAACAGTCTCAAGGACAACAAACAGAGCATTCCCTATTTTAATCTCCATTCTTTATTTAAAATCAATAAAAATGCTGCCCTTGTGGTATTTTTCTACTCAAGCTCTGATGAAACAAAAGCAAATATTACTGACCTGGCAGCACAAATGAAAGGAGAATGAGAAGCAATGTATGAAATGGACTGTCAGCCAGTTTTTGTTTTTCTGTGTTGGTCTTGTGGCATTTCTGTGGAAGAGGCCAGATACAAAGTTCTCTTGTATAATGCTCAGATCACTGGAGTATAATTATATCCGACTGTCACAGATTTATATCTCAGTGAATTTCATCCCTCAGTTTGTGTGCCCTCTGACCCCTGGGGAATATCACAAATCCACTGTTATGGAGTACAATGGCACATTTGATTTATCAACTCCATTAATGATCTGGTTGAAGGGAGAAACAACACGTTAATTAAATTCACAACTGGTGATAAACTTGGTGTTGCAAACATGGGGCAGGACAGTGATTTAGGACAGAAAGGTAGGCAAGGCAAGCTGGGAAGCAAATGCTCATGGTAGCTGGCAAAAATGTGGAGATTTGGAGATGTAGTGAGAAAATAATTCTTAGAATAAATGAGGGTATTGAGTTGTTTGCAGTCTGCACAGATTGTGGCCAAAATCAGTGTTCCTGTAGGTGCTGCAGACTTTACCCTGGTGGGCAGTGTGAAAGGGGCAGTGCTGGGTGGTTACATTCAGGACAAATCAATAATTATAAAAACCTTTAACCTACAGGTTGTCAGGCATTGAGTATTTTGGCACTGCTATGTTGATGGTGTTAACATAAATTCAAGCTGTCCTAAGTACACTGGGATAAAAACAAACATTTACCCTCAGAAAATCCTTGGACTGAATGTGAATTTTACCGTTGGCTTTGGGCTGTTTGGTGTTTTGCATTTCTTTTCTGTGGGTTTCAGTAATGAAAACAAACCACTTGGCTTCACCTTGGGCTGGAGTTAACTTTTCCTCCAGTCATTTTCTCTTTCCCATGCATTGACACACTCAGTGGTAGAGCTGCAAGTAGGCAAGAAGTTGTTCATTTTCAGCTTGGCTTGAAAAATGCTTGTTCTCTGATATAGTGAAAAATGCCTGAATTAAAGGTGAACTCGTTTCTCTGTGAGGATCTACACATCCAAGCATTCCTGCATGAGATTTTGAGTGCCCCACCAGTTCCAGGCTTTGGTGTGAGCAGCCACATGCTCCAAGTTAAATTAATGGGTCTGGGCCCCTGGCCATGCATCATCCCCTCCCCTCTGCTCTTTGGGTTGTATTCCTGACCTTCCTAATTGTCTCCAGCTGAAACTCTCCCTTCAAAGTGAGCTCAGATGAAAAATATTTTAGTGTGATGTGTTAACACATTCTTTTGAGGGAGAGCCTCTTTTGAAAGGTGGAGTAAGCTAGAACATTAAATAAAAAATGCTTTATTTTAATAAAAGCACCTGTTGATCACCTATGAGGAGAAAAATGCTGTAAACCCAGCTGTGAGTTACAGACCACTACAAGGGACAGTTAAACCAAAAGCCTCTTTTTCTTCCCTTAAATTGGTGCAGGTAATTGGAGGGAGACATTTGGGGATGTGTTTACAAGGAATGGCATTAGTTATTGAGGGCTGACCTAAATAAAATTAATTTTGAACAGGAAGTGAGTTACTCTGTCCTTGTCATAACCTCTAGTCCACATGAGCAGCACTCAAGTTATTAAAAGGCTGCTTTAAACTGAAGAAGAATTTCATCATCTTTCTTCTGGGTTGGAAGGAGGATGTTATTTTAAAGATCAATGACCTTGGTTCAGGTGCTATTATACCATATCAAAGACATGTAGAGTTTGGGATTTCTTTTATTTTCTTACAGAATATTTTGCAATCAACAATTTGGAGGGTTTTTTTTTTCTCTAAAGCTTTTTTGGTTTCTTTTTGTGCTACATTTTTTCTTCTGTGCTATACCTTGGGGTACAATTAGGAGTGTGTTCTGCAGCTGAGTGGTGTCAGGACTGCAGCAAGCATTAAAGCCTTGGAAAGGTAAATAATGCAGAGGATGGAACAGCAGTAGTCCTGGTGAAAAAAAGAAAGCCAACAGCACTTTTGGAATTTATTCACCCCTTGGTGTTTGAAGACTGCAGAGGGAGGATGAGGGCTTGGAGAATCTTGCCAGACCATGGGCTTCTGATGTAGAATCTCTGCCAATATCACAGAATCCCAGAATGGTTTGGGTTGGAAGGGACCCTGAAGCTCACCCTCTTCTACACCTGCCATGGGCAGAGACACTTTCCCTTATCCCAGGGTGCTCCAATCCAACCTGAGCTTGGACATTTCCAGGGATGGGGCAGCCACAGCTTCTCTGGGCAACCTGTGCCAGGGCCTTGCCACCCTCACAGGGAGGAATTCCTTCCCCATATCCCATCTCACCCTGCCCTGTGTCAGGTTGGAGCCCAAGATCTGTGTGTTGTGTTGGTAACCATGGCAGGGTCCATAAGCAAAGGGCCAAAGATGGTACCAGGGTGTGTTCCACCAAAAGGACAGGCTGGAGTGGTCCTGGGATGGGGAAATGCCTCATTGTCCATGGGGGCACACCTGGGATGGAGAGCAGTGAGGGACAGGTTTGATGGGTGTCCCTCACCTCCCTCCCCACCCTCCCCACCTGGTGCTGTCATGTAGGGCAGGGGCTGAGCCTGCTGAACGTGCAGCACCGCTGATATTAAAGGAAAACTGAAAATGCTTCCTGTGGTGAGTGCTGGGAGGCATCCCTTGTTCCCCTGGCTGTTATCTGTGCAGCATCCCTGTTCCCCCATCCTGTCTCCTCTTAACAAAGCAATTACATGCAGTGGGCTGGCTCCCAGTAAAGGCTCCCTCCCAGTAATGAGCCTCCCCAGGCTGGGGATGTGTCCTGGACAAAGCCACTCTGAGCAGCAAAGACAATGCCTCAATATGAGTTTTCAGCAATTTTAAGGCGAATTGCATCCACCGGTTTGTGATAGGCTTCAGAAGTTCCTGTTGTTTGATGTGTTGGAGGAGATCAATTGCTATTTTGGAACGTTAATTTATACAATTCAGATCACACTTGTAGGGGTTTTTTTTTTTGTTTCCCAGCGTTTCTTGTTTTACTAATTGCAATTGTTTCACGTCCTCTAATCTATTATACTTTTTAATAAGGCATATAATTCATTATTTAGGTGGTAGTGTTCTGATAATTAGATGGGTTATTTTTGTCAGTGCTGATTAGTTGGTAAGTACAGATTAATACTTGAAGACTTGATGTGGTCTCTTGCTATTTGAGTTTCAAAGAGGTGATGTGGCACTCGTTTCATGATATTCCCAACAACTTCATCCCTTCCAGCCTGAGGAAAGTGCCAACAAATTGTAAAGAGGCTTTGAAAGCCTTTGGATCTTGTTTCCCCTGTAAAACTCATATTAGAAAAACTCCAGTGAGTGTAGGCTGGGGGTGATACACTGAAAGAGCAGGCAGCAGCACCAGGTGCCACTGGGCTCTGTACCCTAAATGATTTTTGGGGTGCACAGGCAATACCCTGCACATTGCAGGGCCCTGCCCCCGTTTGCTGTTTGTCCTAGAACAGCCTTGCCCCTTCACAAATAGAAAGCCTTGGCCTTTTTTTTTTCGCCTGGAGTTAATTGCAGTGTGGGACAATGTGGCCTTTGTGTGACTGTCCCTGTGCTGGGGCTGGTTTCTCCTCTCCCCCCCACAGCAGAGCTGGCAGTGATTCCAGTCTCTCCCTCATACAGAAGCTGTTTGCAGGATTGAGACTTTTTTAGTTCATTTGCAGCCGGGTTAGTGAAGGGGTGTGGTGGCTGAGGGGACAGTGGGCACCTGCAGGCTGTCAGGAGCTGGGTGTGGATATCTGGGGGTAGAACCATCCCAATATTCCCCATTCCCTTGCAGACCAGAGCCAGGGAGGCAGTGGGTGTGCTGCAGTGTAATTAAGCATGTGTTTCTGGAGCTGCAGCCTTCTGCCATGTCCAGGCTAATTCAAACCACGCTGCTGGGAGAGATGATGTTGTTGGAGCTGAGCCATCGCATTATTTGAGACCAGATCTCTGGGAAGAGGGAATGAACCAAATGATTTTTAGTCACTTGGTCACCCCTACCAAGGAAACCACAGTGCTCTTCAGTGGCTCCTTCTTGCTGTAGACTCCCTCAGCCCTCCCTGCTTTAGCAGATGGCTCCAAACACAAATAAGCCTCAGGGATGCCTGTCACTGCCTGTGACCCTGGGGAAGGCAGAAACCACATCGGAAATGAGCAGGGATAAGGAGATGCTGAACATTTTTCTTGAGCAAATAAATGTGGCAGAGGGAATGTCAGGATAAGCTCTGTGCATTTATCAGTGCTGTGAGCACACCTCGGGCAATCCCTTTGCACCACCCCACGATGCCAGGGGGGGTTCCTGCTCCTTGGTGGTTCAAGGACACTCGTGTTAATGGATGATCCCTGTATCCACAAAGATGTTGTGGGGTTTGCTTGCATTTCTGGAGCCCCTCTGCCTGAGGATGGGAGCTGAAGTCATGGAGATGCTCCCCTTCAAGCTATTAGGGGTGAATTTGGCTCTCACTGTGCCTTTCACATGGAGATCCAGCTGTGAGCAATGGTGTGATGGTTGTGTGGATTTGGTGGTGAGTTCACAGCCTAGTGGAAAAGCAGGGCAAGAAAAGGATTTACTGAAATAGAAACAGAGGAGAGATGCTGAGAGCTCCCATATTTCCCCCACAGTTCCCCATATTTTCAAGTCTGTCGGGCTGTGGAAATAAACTGGGGGCTCAGCAGCTGCAACTGGGGGACAGCAGGGTGTGCCAGGAGGGCAGAGCTGGAGCAAAGCAGACCAATGATGTCTCCATTGCCCCACTGCAGTTCTGTCAGGCAGCCTGGGAATTCCAGCCCCAGTTCCCTTGGGCTGTGGTGCTGGAATTGGCACATCCCACAAGAAATGGGTTGTGTTTATGCAAGAGCTCGCTGCTGCTGGGGAGAGGGGGTCACAGTGTGAGCTGGTTAAGCGGCCAGATTGCCCTGGTGTGTTTGCCACAGGATAATGGAAAATTCCTGTGAGGAGCTGTGCTTGATCTGGGGCCAGAGGGAACAGGATGAAGTCTATTCCACCAGAGAAATGATAGAGGACGACGCTGTGCATCTTCCGGCGTCTGCTGCCAATGTTTTTATAGGCTTGAGATTTTATTCTGGACAAGAAGAGTATCAGCATGCAAGGCCAACCTGCAGCCCGTGCCAGCTCCTTGCCCTGTGTCCTCTCACCCTGCCTGGGAGCCATTCCCCTGGGCAATTTTTGGAGAACCACGTGCAAAGAACCCGTGACAGCTTCATTTTCTGCTTCCCAGGAGGATGGGAGGAATTCAGGGCTGTGGGGGTCCCTGTGGTCCTGACACAGCACACAGAGCACGTGAGCTCTGCTGACACACTCGAGAGCCTTTCAAGAGCTGCAATAGCCTTTACATCCTCCTGCCTTCCCTCAGTGGGTTTGGGTCCATCCTGCTGCATGAATGTTACTAATTACCATCAGAATTTGTGGAGTTGAAGGGAATCTTAGAAAATTAGTATCTAGTAAAAGCCTATGCAAGGAAATTTTAATATCTCTTAGGACTTAGTGGCGTTTTTGTGTTACAAACCCATTTGTGCTGCAAGGCTTTAGACTGAGGGATTCAACTTGCTGTTCTTAGACTGTTATCCTTAATAAAATGACTTTGCACTTTGATAGCCTTTCACTCCAGGATCCAAAAGTACTTTAAAAATGCTAATGAATTAAGCTTCTTGATAGCTCTTGAGTGCAGCTCTTTGTACATGCATTTGGTCCAAAGCCTGGTGAAAGTCGTCTGTGACATTAGGTCTGGCAAATCCTGTAATCTTTCCGTCCCTGCTTGTCCCATCCTCAGCCAGAGCTGATGGCACAGACATCTTCTCGTGCCAGGAGCCCTCATCCTTTCCTCAGTGGGATTTTTTTCTTGTTTTTCTGCCTGGTTCCACTGCTGAGGAGCATGTGGGGTAGCAGTACTTTCAAAGGTAAGGGAGGGGGTGCATACAGATTTAGGGTTACCTGCTGGGTCTGATGTTGTACTCCTACAACATCAGAGATTTAGGAGGAATCTGGGTTGGAAATAACATAAAATAATTCTGTAAGAGAAAGCCTGTTGTCCCAGCAGCAATGCAGTGCAAAGCCATAGCTCTGTGCTCTTCGTTTCCATTGTGGCCCTGCTCCAGGAGTGGTGGTTTCCTCTAGTGGGGAGATTTCCAGTCCAAGACCATCCAGTGAGCTTTATTCATTCACCCATTTTCATTTTGTTGGAGGTTTGCCCTTGGTTTAAACATTGGGGATCATGCTTTGGAGAAGACAGTTCCTTCTGCTGTGGGACATAGCCAGGGACAGGAGCAGGGGTGGGCTGGGCTGTGAGGAGTGGAGTGGTGCTGGTGGAAGCTCTTTTGATCCAGTTCATGGCTGTCAACAGAACTAGCAGGGGAATTCTTCTTATTGGTGTATTAAAGAGGATAAAAGCAGTTCTGCCCCTGGCAAAGCTGTAGACACCAGACACTGTGAACATCTTGACTCCTTTTCCTCTTCCAGACGTGTGATGGGTCGTGTAATGTCCTTATGTCTGATCAGCCATGACAATCTGTATTTTATGGATTTTCACTCCTTGTCACCCTGTTACAATCTCCCCTCTCCCTTACCTTTCATTAATTGTCTCTCAAAACTATCTTGTCGTTGCTCTGATGATTTTTTCCAGTGGATAAGCCTGTCAGAGATAATCTGGTTTGCTGAATTTCCTTTCTGCTGGGCAATCTCCTTAATAGCTGCCTCAGAGGATTTCATCCTGTTTGGTTTAAGGATGTGGCTTCAGATAAATATTCTGTTTCTCCATGGTTCTTCTGCTGATTAAGGTCTGTTCTTTCTCCTAAAATACTTCTGAGCAGGAAGAGTTTCATGGAGACTTTGTGTGTGTTTGGTACTTCTGAGCAAACTCTGTTGGCAAGATGGTCAAAATTCACTGTTGATTTTGGATGTGTCAACTTGGACAGTTCAGGGGCCAAAACAAAGGGAAAAGAAGAAAGATGAGGGAGAGAAAAGAGTTTTAATCCTGAAATGTGACATTGCTTGTCCAACAAGGTATGTGATTGTTGGGGTTTCTCCATGGGACAGCCCAGAGGGGATAAGAAAGTGGTCAAAAGACACATGCATCCTCTGTTTACCCATTCCCCATCTATGCAATAATTAATAGCGTCATTTAATCTTTTTCAGAATTTTGTCAAACTTCAGACATTTGCCTTTTGGAAAAGCTCATTCTCAGAACTTATAAAAACAAATCCTTTTCATTCATGCTTCAAGAATGCTTTTTCTTTTCCACGTCCAAATCAGCTCTGGATGGAGGGGCAGGAGATTACAGTTCTTTTCCCAGAGTTGCCAGAGAGCTGCTGAATGATCTTCAGCAATTTGTTTGATCTTTCTGCGCCTCATTCTCACAAATAAGGATGCTGGTAATAACTTTCTATTGTTAAAGCTCTGGTAATAACTTCCCATTGTTAAAGCTCTTAAAGCTCTCATATGGAAAATGCTATATGGGGACCTGGAGTAATTATTGTCATAATTTGCAGGCAAAGGTGCTGGAAATAAAAGTTTCTGCAGTAGAGGAACTTGGTTCTTATTAAAGGGAATTATTAGAATAATTTTGGCTGGAATGACCAATAAAATGTGAATCAGGCAACTGCCTTTATTGATTTAATAGTTGAGCTAGAGGGGAGTGTGTGGGGTTTCCATTTGAGGCATCCTGGGAGTAAAGGAAAGCCTTTGCTGACTCCGGCTGAATTTGGTCTTGTCTGTCATCTAAACCCTGCATGAGTTCCTTGTACATAATGGCACTATGCCACTCTGGCCATTATTAATAAAAACAAACCAAGCAAAGCCCAACAACAACCCAACACCAAAACCCCAGCAAACAACCCCAAACCCAGGGATGTTTCTCCCACCGCTGCTCCTTTGTGGTCTGTGGCTGCCCAGGTGACCTCGTGTGTGAGGGCACCTTGCACTAAAGGCAGATATAACACTGCCTGGGACTGTCCCTATGGTATCCAGATCCAGCAGTTAGAAGTGCATTTAGGATAATGAAGATGTAGCTAAGTTTGCTCTATACATTTCTCAACTCCTGGCTCCCCACCCTGTCCCTCCTCGCCTCTAATTTTTACAGCTTGCTAAAAATAGGTTTTGGAGAAGACTCGGAGCTGTTGGGACTGAGACAAAGCAAGACTGTAAATCACTTGACAGCTCATTTCCTTATAGCAAATATTCCACTCTTACAACTTTATGTTTAGATTAAAGAAGGAATAAAATGTAGCGAGAACTTGGTTACTGTGTGTTTCAGTTGTGTTTGTTTTTCCTTTAATACACAACAAGAGAAGAAGATACCAGTGGCACAGAACTTGCTGGAAAGGGCTGAATTGGCATCACTTTTTATCTTTTAAAAATGTCAGAGCTGGGTGTTTTGGGTGCTGGTGTGGGGGTTGGGATTGAAAGGTTGTGCATGGCTCTGTGTGAGGAGCAGCGATGCCACACTGAGTGCCACACACTCGACTGTGTCACCTGGTGGAGGATGTGCCCATCCTGTGTCTGCCAAGTCCTTTCACCCTTTGTTGTCCCCGACTCTGCTCTGCAACCTTTTCAGTCCTATTCCTGCAGCCGGTGGAACTTTGCCATTAATTCCAGTCAGGATGGGATAAAGACCTTGATGGATGGTCATTTCCTGTCCTTCTGCACGCAAGGCTTTCCCGAGCTCTCTGCAAATGCCCCTCGGTCTGAGGTGCTCTCATGAGGCAGCTCAGAGCATTATCCAGTGGCCAGGTTGGTTTTATTCCCTTGGGATATTTGCTTTGCACTCTGGCTGGGGATGAGAAAACTTCTGCCACAGCTGGGGCTGCAATTTTGGGAAGGCATGGGCAGTTGTTTCACAAAACCTAAATATCTACCTGAGTCTTCTGCAAAAAGCCGTGTTTCAGAGGGATCTGGTGGAGGTTATCCCTATTTTGACGTGTGTTGAAATTCCCCTGGCACTGCCCTCTGCTCTGCTGCTGTTCCTGTTCTCCATGGCCAAGCCAGACAAGCACAGATTGTGCCAAAGCTCCACCGTGCAAACACAAGTCACGGGATCAGGGCTGTAATAACAGACTGCATCTTCTGCTGTGGCAACAACGTGGTTCAGATGTGTGAAATTAGAGCCTTGTCTTGCTGCATGCAGCTCTGGTTTATCAGATCCATTATCCAAAGGTTGTGCTCGTTGATCACAGCAAATATTTTGGCGGTGTTATGCATGGCTGGGTGTTAGCAGTGTTTAATGGCAGCTTGGGAGGGATGAGTCCTGACAAGAGCATGGACAATGCTGTTCTTTCACCTGAGCTGCCGTTTCCCAACCTTAACACCTTTGCACAAAAAAATGCTCAGTGGCAGCCAGGGGTTAGAGCGTTTCCCTGGAGTTGTTCTGTAGATGTGGCGCAACAACGAGAAAAAGGAGTTATCATTGTCCCAGGAGGCAGAGAACAAATTTAGGTCCTGGTCTTGCATATGCTTATCCAGCTAATTAGCTTTACTCAATGGAGCCCATTCAGCCTGTAGCACTTGTCCTTCATCTGTTCAGGACCGTATGTGTGAATGCTCATTGAAACACGCGGTCAATCGTGGGATTGTTGCACGTACATTATTGCTTATGTTCTTGCTGGAAGCCAGGAACAGTCTCACCATTGTAAAAACCTTTTTCTTTTCTTTTTTTTTCTTTCTTTTTTTTTTTTTTTAATGTAATACAGCTATTGCTGTGAAATGATGGGCTCAGGTAAATTTATTCTTTTCAATTCCTGGGTCTGAAATTGCTGAGCTCGGCTGTTTAAACAGGAAACAATATTTGTCATCACTTGGTTTGATGTGGCTGCAGATTCGGGTGTTGTGCCAGTTCCAGGACTTTGAGTAATGGACACATAATGAGTGATTACCCGATTGTTGTCGGGTGATTGTGTATCAGGACCTTTCTGTTTTAGCAATTAATCTGCTCGTTGATGAACACTCAACCAGCTCCTGCCAGGATCTCTTGTCATTTCAGTCACTTGGCAGCAGAAATTGCAATGAGACTTGTATCTCATCTTGAACTGGATTTTTGCTGATGCTGTTTAAGGATATAGAAGCACATAAAAATGAGCAAATCTTGTATTCAGTGGGAGAAAATGAATGCTGAGTGTGCCGAGCCGGGGTCAGTGCACCAGCTGCTTTTAGTTTGCTTCTAGATTAAAACTAACTTGTGATAGCGACAACTGAGCTTAAAAACCAGAATTTACATAATGATTCTGTGTTAATGATATTAAACATAATGGCACTAACAACAGCCTGTTAAAGGCAAATCCACAGAGATTTCTTTTTCCATTTGACCTTGGCTGCTGACGTTGGACTGGCTCGGCATCGCATTTTTTTCCCCATGTTTGAACTTGAAAGGTTCTTTAATACTCAGCTCAATGTTCCTGTTTTGCTTTTTAAAATTCCTTATTATTTCCCATGGCTGCAGTGCAAGCTGATACCCCGTGCCAGGTCATTTCCAGGACTTGGACCTGAATTAGATTCGGTAGCTGGAAGGCGCTGGGGCCTCAGAAATGTTTGTACATGATTCAGTTCCTGGAGGACAAAGACTCATCCTTGGCCGTGCAGCATCCTTGTGCTTCCAGGCACTGTGAGAAGAGAATTGTGGAGGCAGGCTGTTCCCAGGATAGTCCTGCTTAAAATTTCCCGCCTGCATGGTTAATTTTGAGTTTGTCTCCTTTCCCAGCCAGCTTCTCTCTCTGAATCTTTATCAGATGCTAATTAGCATTCGTTCCCACCCAGCCCCGGGATGTTTATTAAGGTTTTGGGGAAAGCTTTGCTTCTGGCGCTGGTGCAACCCTCTGTCAGTGAAATCTGCCATAACCCCTTCACACCTCAGCTCCACCCCTTGTGTCCAGTCACCCTGAACTGCTGAATTTCGGCCTTGCTTAGCTCAGGCATCTTCGGGATCAATAGGGGAATGACAGGATCTGCAGCACTGGCACAACTTCCAGCTGGAGATGCTGCTGGTCCTGCAGAGCCCAGGGAGTCACCAGAGGTGGTTGCAGACCAATTCCATCCCATAGTTTGAAACTCCACCATGAGCTGCTGCCTGCAGGGTCCAGGCTGAGTGTTACCCAAGTCAGCAGATGCCAACAGGCACTTACTGGCTGTTGCTCCCCAACTATTTTTATTTGCATGCTTGGAATTCCTGCTTTCGGCTCAGCAGCAATAAATGAGCCATTTGCATAATGAATGGTTTTAAAATCTGCATCCCTGCAGTGGCTTGAGCCTTGCCCTTCAGAAGGGCTTGTTTGCTGGGAGAAGGTGGCATGATTTAAAAAGCTAAACTCCTCTGGGAAATGGATGTTTGGTTGGGAAGTAGGTTATTTTTCAGCTAATTTCTTTTGTGGTTGCATAGTTTGAAGGAAGCAGAGAACAGGCAGCATATTGCCCTATGAAGCAGTTTGGGTGGTGTGCTCAGAGAAAGGTGAATGTGAAAGAGGCAGATGGGAAGGAGGTTTGGGCTAAAAAGGTGTGAACAGTGCACCTGTAGAATAGTGGGAGAACAGCAGGGGCACATGTGCTGCGTTGGGATCTCCTTGGCAACTTTTTCCTGTGTTCTGCTGGTGTCCAGGAGCACAATAATGCACTGATCTTCAGTGCTTGGGAGGTGTCAGTCCCTTCTCATTCCAAAAGGAGGAGCACAGCTTGCTCCAAAATAATCCAGATGAGGTGTGAGCTCTCCTGTGTCCCTGTGGATCCTTTTGGGATGACCCCACTTGAGACCACGAGGCCACCAGGTGTCCAAGACCTCCATGTCCTCCACCTGAATCTGGGGCATCTCCCAACACAGTGAGGTATTTCACTCCTCCCCTTCACTGGGACTATGGAGCAGGAAATGGGATTAGGAAACCCAGCACCCGCAAAGAAGCAGCAGCCCTTGGGCATAAGGAGTTTTCTACTGTGTTAGTGCTGCCAAGAAGCCCTGCAGCTCGGTGGGTGATGGGTTTCCTAATAATTCCTAATAAATACAAACCAGGAGGATGAATAATGCACAGCAATAACTCTCCTGCAAACATTAGCATCCCACTCCCGGTGATAAGACGCTACTCTCTTTCAAGTCCTTTAAAATGCTTTGTGTGTTTCCAGGACTCTTGTTGCAAAAATTCTGCAAGGCATCAGCTTCTGTTTGTTTTCCTTTAAACTGCTTTCAAATTCCTATTTGCTGAACACGTAGCGAGCTTCACGGGAGGAAGAGGAGACGAGCGGAGCCAAGTCCTTAATGGAAAATAAATGTGAATCAAAATCCAGCCCAAACCCTGTAATCTCTGCCCCACACAAGAAAGCTCCACTTCAAGGAATAAAAGTTGGGAAAAAATAGGTTGGATTTAATTGCTTTGGATGCTGTGGTACGGCAGCAGAAGGGCGAGCAGGCGATAAAAGCTGCAATTTAAAGCTCAGCAGTGGCGGGTTGGAAACGCCGGAGCTGGTGTGCAGGGAGATGGATACTTTATCCCTGGCACATCTCTGCTGAGTTAAGATAAATGTTGAGCTATTAAGTTCCTGAGAGCATTAAGAGGCTGGGAGAAGGTCACGTTCTGCTTCCTCTGTTTTGGCTTTGCCTCTGCGCTGTGTCGCTTTGCCTTCGCTGAGCTGTAGGGAGGATTCCTTTCTCCTCTGAGGCTCTCCCAAGTGAGCCCCCCAAAAATGCAGGACTTGAGGATTTTGGAGGGCTTTTCCAACTAAATTGATTCTGTGACTCCAAGATTCCATGGAAAATGCAAACAAGCCAAAAGCTCTGCTCTGTCTTCCTGTTCAAATCCTCATTTCTCTGTCCTTGGGAGGTTGGGCCAGATAAAAAAACTGAAGTGAGGGAGGACAGAGGAGGGGAAGAAGATGAATCTCCTGCATTCGTTATTCTGCATGCAAAGAACATCAAAAGCACTAATGGAAAAGCCTTTTTATATTTTTCATCAAAGCAGTGGTTCAGATTTGGCAGGCTGAGTTCGGATCAGTGAAATATTTATGAATGGAGCAGCTGTGGGGCACTGCTTTAGGAGGACAGCAAGTGATCCCCCCTCTCTACTTCCCTCCCTCTTGCCTAAATATGTTTTTCCACTTGGTCCTTTTTCCTCCCCCTCTGCTTTAGCTGTGTTACTCCTGTTAGAGGAACTTGTAGATGAGTCAGGACTGAGTTTGCACACTGCAGGTAGGAAGATGTGTTTATTTTTTGCTTCACTTAAGTCAGGAGAAAGGGATAAACCAAACCTTAGGGGTGGATGTGGAACAGCAGTGGAGATTGTTCCTTGGTTTCTCTCTGCTGCTGCTTCCATGTTAAACCTGAAAACCTTTTGAGTTATTTCTACAGCTAATAATTCATCATTGTTTGGGGTTTTTTTTCCTGCTAAGACAATTGCACTGACCCAGATGAGTCTTTTATTCTTCCCTAGTAATTACACCCATCCACGTGTAGGGAGCGTGAAATTATTTATGAAGGTGTTTTAATCCCAGTTTATTAACTCCTAATCTAGATTTATTATTATTATTCTTTCTAATTTTGCATCATCACTTGGTGAGTGAGGTGGCTCAGAAATCACAGGAGAAGAGCTAATACTCAGCTTGTATTGAAATATCAGGTAGTTAGAAACAACAGGTTCACAGAGGGAAACCTGGAGCAGTCCTGTTCATCTGAGGGGATGAGTTGGGAGTTGGGATTGGTGTAAACCAATGTGTCCATCTCCCAGGCAGTAATAACCTCAGTTTATTTTAATAAAAATAAACTGCTTTTCCTTCTGGCTTTGCCTAGAAGATGGTAAAGCCACTGCTGTTATAAATCTGTTTTTCACAGCCAGGCTGTCACTACCCTTCCCTCCTGGAGATGGTGGCCAGGTGTCAGCAGGGATGCTCAGTTTGGGATGCAGGGTGCTGAGGTGCAGTGGTGGCAAGGAGGAGCTGCTGTGGCTTAGAGGAGAATATGGGAATTCTGGAGCACCTCCAGTGACTCGGTGTCTGTGTGTGTGCAGTGCCTGAGGAGAACACAGCTATTTAAAATTTGAAGCTGCATTTCCATCAGGGTATTGTGTTCTTTAAATATAGATCCTTTGAAATGTGATAACTTTGGTCGTTGAAGGATAGTAACAGTAATTGTATAAATATTTATGTCATGTAAAACAGCACAAATCAGTGGTGCAGAACTGGGACAGCTCTTTGCAATTTTGAAAAGTTGGCTTGAGATCTCATATTGTGACCAGATGTGTAGGTGGATCAGCCCATAAAAAATAGGAGCCATTGTCTGGGCTCACTTCTGTTCTAAAAAGTGTATTAATGCACTTGAAGAGTGTCAAGTTCCTAGCCTGGAGTTTATGAAGCAGAATTGCAGACTGAGGTTCACATGGGGACAGGGCTCCCCAGTATTCAGAGTGAGCACCCAAAGTGTTCTCTGTGTAAGTGGAAAGCCCTGCCTGGTGTCCGGAGGTGCCATGAAACCCCATCTCTACATGGCAAACAGAGGAAACATAATGGCACTTTGTGTTTGCTCTTCTAAGGTTTCTTTTTTATTTTCTGTTGTATCCTAATATTTCAAAACCTCCTAGCAGTCTTTCTTACTCTGTCCTCGTGTTGATTTATCATCTGGTCAAACACCCTGTAATCACTTGCCCCTGTCCAGCTCTTCTTTGTTAGGATGAGTTAGGATGAGTTACTCATGTTACTCAGTTATTATGAGTTACTCATCCTTTGTTAGGATGAGTTCTCCATGGAGGGGCCCTCAGTGACCATCAGATCTGTTTGGTTCCCTCAGTCATGGTAAAAATATTCCTGGTGATGCTTTCCCAGGTATGTGGTACCCAAGGGGGGAGCATGGGTGGTGTCATCCCATTCCCAACCTCTCCTGGGGTCAGCAGTGCCGAGCAGGAGCCATCCCTCCTGTCACCACCATGGTCATGGAGAGCAGAAATCCAAATCCTTTCCCCACCAAGCCAGCCATAGCTGGTGCCTAATGAAGATGTAAAACCTCACACTCTCAGCACAGCATTGGCTCTCCAGCCCCAACACAGCTTCAGCGGGAAGGAGCAGGGCTGTTAATCCTCCTGACATCCCCTTTGAATACCATCATATTTCAGCCCTGTTAAGCTGTTGGGCTGTTGTTTATGGGCTTCATGCTGAAAGGAGGAGCTGTGCTGAGCCTGCAGAATGCTGCTTTGCTTCTGGAATGCTGGTCCTTACCGCAGCAACCCAATCCCAAATCCTGCCCTGTGCCCGGCTGAGTGTTTGCCCCATGCAAATCCTCGCATGATCAAGCATCACCTGCTGCCTGGAAATAATCACAGCTTCACACAGATCTGCTTGCTTGAGGGAAATACCAGTTTGTCAAGGGTAATTCTATTTCCCCTTTCTTTTTGGGCTGAAAAAGCCAAGCCAACATGTTCACTGCCTTCTTTCTCGCAGCCGTTGTCTCGCTGCGTGTCCTTCACAGACAGATTGATTGAATTTGATTTGCTGTGGAGTCGTGGGTTGGGGTGTTCATTAACCTGCACACTGCTCCTCTCCCTACCCTTGCACGCTTTGCATCCACAGCATCTTCCACAGCCTGTGCTTTATTAGTCAGGTTTTATGTCTTCCAGTTGGCATTCCAAACCACAGGGCTTTCTCATGTCCATCTTGCTTGCACATGTTTTCCTTACCCTGTGGGGAGGAAAAATGCTTTTCTGCTGTTCTCTGCCATGTCTCCGTGCCAGCTTGGACATCTGTGCTGGGGAAACCAGGGCGTGGTGGTGCTGGAACAGGGGGAGGTGGAAGGGTGCTGCATGGTCAGCTGTGTTACCAGAACAAAAGCTGGACATGGTCAGTTGTGTTATCAGAACAAAAATTGCATTTAGCTCCAAGCCAGACTTTTCAGCTGAGACCCAATGACCCCACTGACAGGATCTGGAGTCACCAAGCTGCAGCCACATTCAAGTGTTATTTTTGTTGCAGTGAGTTTGAGATATTGCCCGTGTGAAAGGTGGGAGAGGTGAATCCCAGCCACGGCAAAGTTCTGCCCAGTGAATTTGCAGGTGCCTCCCCAGGCTGCAGCTCGAGCTGCTGACAGGAGATGCTGGCAGTGATTTGTGGGGCAGGGAGTTTTCCTCCTTCCCCCTGCACAGTCTGTAATTCCCTGGTATTATAACATGTCATTTTTCTAACATACCTGAGGAACCAGGAAATAATATTTGAGCCTAGAGGGACAGCAGCGATGGAACCTCCAAGGAGGTGAGAGGTGGAGAGATTAGAGCAAGAAACGAAAGTTGTAATTTATTTCTCTTTTCCATCCCTCTTAGCCTGAAAATTGGCCACATTCCTGGCAATCCCTTTATTTTACAGCTTCGAGCTTGTGTGGGTTTTTTTTTTTTTTTTCAAAAGCCAGTGGATGCTGCCAGTTCCCATCACCTAATCAAAGCTGCTCTGTGGAAGGGCCGCCTCGTTATTACATCCCATTATAGCCTCCGGCAGCGGCTGTACTTCATAACCTCCCAGGAAAGCTGACAGGTAACCAATGAGATGCATATTCCAGTGACAACCTCCTGCCCCCCAGGGAGCTGGGACCCTCTTCAGCACCGGAGCTGGGCTCATTGTGGGGCTGGGTGCTTCCTGGGAAGCAGCTGGGACCATTGTCTGCCCGGCCATGGAGCAGCGAGGTTTGCTCTTTTGTTCCCTTCTGATTTCATTGTCCATGAAACGCCTGCCTGTGTGTGTTGGCTTGATGGAAAAGGGAAGAAGACTCGCTCAGAGAGGTGGAGAAGGAGGTGGGGGGAGCTGGGAGTCTGGGGAGAGATGGGGTG
>VWYP01016943.1:158039-186857 GCA_013400435.1 Pycnonotus jocosus
GGGGTGGGGAACTGGCTAAATAATTTTATCATTTTAGGTTGGTATTGCATCTCAGCATGGGCTGATGGAGTATTAATTCCTCCTTCATTTCACTGATGGGATCCTGCCTGCAGTGTAATGAGCCCACCTTTAAATCAATATAATCCAGTGCATGCCAGGCCTTGGGTGCCAAAGGAAAAGGAATTGTGCTGATTTTGAATCAGTGTCTCCCCTCTATCGCTCCCTGTGCTTGTTGGTTGTGTTATATTGTTTGTCATGAATTATGGACAAACTGAAATATTTGGGTGTTTTATATTTGGGGGGCTCGTGTCAGGGGCATGGTGTGAGTGTCAGTCTGCATGTGGAGGGTTGAGGGCTGAACTGGGATTGGAAGGGATTTTGGAGTTGGCTGGAGTGGAGTGTGGCAGCTGTGATAAGTTGGTGGATTTGAGTTATTTTTTTGTTTATTACTGACTTACTTGTACTTATTTTCTTCTATTGCAAAAATCCAAGCAATGCTGGGCGTGTCTGGTTCTGGTCTGGAGGCAGGTGCTGGTACATCCAAGGAAGGTGAAGCAGCAGAGAGCTGTGAGCAGTGTGTCCATCCAGTGTGTCCCCACACGGGCCTGGGGGACAATATTGCCTGTGCATCTCATTCTGCAAGGAGTGGAGATGTCACTATAGCAGCCCAAATAACTGTTTGTGAGCGCTGGGCAGCCTCAGATAAGCCCTGTGCATCTGTCTTGGGTGGTTTTGAGCATCCCTTGGTCTGTGTGGAGGGCTGGGATTGTGAGCTCAGCACTGTAAACTGAGTGTGTGGACAAGTGGAGTCCTTCTGCCATAGAAGTGAATTTTACCTTCTCTGTCATCCTCTGTCTCTGGTGGATGTGGCAGCCAGAGGGATTTGGGGAGCACATTTTACTCAACAGAGTTTGCCTTCAAATCCTCCATCTCCTGAATATGACAGCTGCTAAATCACCTGTTATTATGCAGAGAACAAAGCTGTCCTCCAGGAACAAAGACAGGAGAATGGTCTGTGACTGGGGGGAAGGCAGAGCACGGCTCTGGCAAGGAGATGAAGCCAAGACACACCAGCAGAGCTGCCAGGACTCAATGGGTAGACAAACCTCCCAGTGTGGTGAAGAAAACCTCAGCTGATGGTTGGAATAATGGCTGGATCCATCAGCACTGCTCCAGACATTGCCTGGCCGGGTGCTGCAGCATCCAGAGACCGAGGAAGAGCCGCACCCAGGCTTGGCTGCAGTTGCTCAGTGTCTTCAAGACAATCTTGTGTGGTTCTGAGGAAAAATAGAGCTTAGAGCTGGATTTGCAGCTGTTGTGCCTGGGTTTGCTGACCTGCCCTCACGCTGTGCAGCGCTGTCCTTTGCTCACTGCCTCAGCTCTCGGCCAAATGACGCAGACAAAACCCCGACACTGATTTCCAGCAGTGTGTTTAGTACCTGAGGCTTCCCTGCCAGCTCAGCCAGCAGAGCAAGAGCTGCCTTTTGATGCTGTGGAGTAAATCCCTGCTGCCAGGCTGGCAGGGCTGTTGGACACCAGCACAGAGCTGTGCAGCCAGCGGGGCACAGGAGCTGCTCCAGACCCTGCCACGGAGCACAGCAGGGCTCAGGGCTTTCTCTCTCACTTCTGCAAGTGCTGTCTAAATATTATTAATAATTAAGGGCTCAAGCTGGGCTGGATATGCTTTCTATGGGAGCTGCACTGTGCACTTAAGGAGCTGCACCCAAGCTGGCAGATGCCACCTCCTCTGCCTGATGGCCACAGCAGCGGCGTGTGGGCCACCAGGAGCAGTGATGGCAGCAGGAGCCCTCCTCAATATTTAAAGACTATTGATGGGCAGGTCGGGCTGGGATGGTACCAAACAGTACTGTCTAGACATAGCAGAAAGCAGAGAGGCTGTTTTCCCTCGGTGCAGGAAGTCCAGCAGGAGAAAACAGGCTGCTTTATTAATTCTTCCTTTCTTTTTCGATGAAAAATGTTGTGGGCTTGCTGTTGATGCTGGGGGAAGAGCATCATTGTGCAGGAAAACCTGCCTGATTTTTTTATCTGAAGGTCTAGATACCTTCAGGTCTCCATCTTCCCCCACCCAGCAGCAGTGGGGTGTCTGAGGTATCTTCCCAGTGTGTCCAAAGATAAAGTGAGCAGCACTTCACATTTTTGCTGTTTTGTCAGTAATAATTAACTGAGAAGTAGGAGGAAGACTTGCGAAATAACTCTGGAGACTGAGCTCTTCAAGGAATTAAATGCATTGATGGAAAGAGAGAATCATTAGTCTGGAATAAAAATAAATGGCTCTTCCTGTAAATCTACATTTCAGGGGCAAAGGCAGACTGTAAATTCTTCTGCCACTACTGAGAGTGTTCTGAAATAGAGCTCTTGCAAGGGAAATACTGTTTGTGACCACTGTAATTTAGATTATATATGTTAG
Organism: Pycnonotus jocosus; assembly: GCA_013400435.1. Taxonomy (NCBI): domain Eukaryota; kingdom Metazoa; phylum Chordata; class Aves; order Passeriformes; family Pycnonotidae; genus Pycnonotus; species Pycnonotus jocosus. Next base: position 160,468 of record VWYP01016943.1, read on the forward strand.
AGAAGAGAGGGAGGCAGCTGCTGAAAGCCTGGTCTGAAAGTTACCACTGAGCATTCTGTGAAGAAGAGGCTTTTTAAAGTTGCTGTAAAACATAAGGATAAAAGCAATTGAGCTCATTTTTCTCCAAGGACCATAACATCCTTTAAGGCTTAATTCTGCTTAATATTTTGTCTGTCCTCTCTGGGCTGTGTTGTTATGGTTTAATCTGTTGCAGTGCAGTTTGGTGAATTCAGAAACATTTTGAGATAAAATTTCTTTTTGTTGCTGGGAGCTTTTTTTCATGCAGGAGCAGGAGGCAGGATTTTAGTGTAAATATTAAATGATGAGTGGTGTCCTGCTTGGGTGACTCCTGCCTGCCCCAAGTGGCCCTTGGCTTTGATTACCTGCTCAGTTATCCTGCTTTATTCCTTTCTCCTGTCCCCCTGTTCAGATGGTGTTTGACTCTCCATGCTATCAGAGCAGGGAAATGAATAAATTTGATGTATCTGTCTCTGCTGTCAATATTTGTGTCAGGAAAGCACTTGTGGCATTTCTGAGAGAAGTCACAGTCTCTCTTCACTGACCTTTTATTTCTTCTGTGGATGGAGAGTTTCTCCTCAAATATCCTTTGCAATCTCTGTTTCAGCCTCTGCCTACTCTCTTATCACTTTTAATACACTCACTGTTAATCTCCCCACTCTGCATCCACAGGAGCCTCCCTGCTCTTTAACCCTTGAGGGGCTGCCCGTGGTTCCTCCTGGGGATGGTAATGGCTCATTCTGGGCACTTCTGCTGAAGGGCATCATTAACAGCTGAGAATATTCATTTATTTTAAAACTGTTTTACTGCCTAATTGCACTTGTCTTGGAGCAAAATGTGTCCTGCTGAGAGCACCTCGCAGCCTGGAGAGGCAAGAGGACACCCCTGCTTTCCACTGCTGGAGCATTTTGCTCCTCTGTGAGTCACTTGGAGCTACTGAAGTGACATGAAATTGCCCTCAGATCCACTGCCAGGCTGGGATGATGGAGTGACAGGACCACATTGCCTGTGCACGTGTGTGGTTCATGCTGTTGTGCCCCCAGCACTGCAAACCCAGTGGCACTGCTGCCCTGGAGCCTGGTGAGCCATGCAGAGCTGTGTCCTTAACTTTCAGAGCAGGAATTTCCTAGCAGATGTTTCTGTTCCCTTTCATGGTCTTTTTTTCCTCAATTATTTTATTCCATTTATCCCCACCCCGCAGTACCAAGTTGGTAGGTTTCTTATAAACACAGAAGAAAGAAGACATGAGAGATTGTACACAACATTTTTTGGCAGAGAAACGTTTGAGGTCCCCTTTGGTTTGGCTTTTTCTTTCAGGAAGAAAGAGAAATTACTGGTTTTTGATTGAAATTTCAAAGCAAGAAGGGTTAGTTGCTCTGGTGGCCATCCACAGGAACCAAGTTTTCCCTCATCTGGGATGGCCCTTTCTGCCCTCTGCATGCCACACATTCCTCATGTCCAGATGAGATGGGCTCTGGGAAGTCTCATTAGTTCCTCCTGACCCCCCTGGCTTTGTGCCACTTTCCCAATACTTCTGACCTTGGAAAAAAATTCCCCTTTTCTCTCAGATCCCTCTGTTCAGCTTTCAGTTTAGGAGGAGATGTCCTGACACGGGGCAGTGGGAATAACTTTCTTGACTTTAATGGAATTTGAGGAGCTGACAGGGAGTTTCCTGGGCTGCTGATGGGAACAGATCACTCACTTCCCATTCAGAATCCTGATTAAACCCACCCCCAGTGACCACTGCAAAGATCAACCTTCTTTTAGAGGGTGATGTCCACTCTGGGTTTGTGTGAGCAGCACTTCAGGTGACACAGTGGAGCCCAGGGAGCAGATAACCACTGAGAGGAGCAGTGATTTGTCCTTGGAAAGCTCCGTGGGCGGTTCCTGAGGGAAGGGGAGATGCATTGACTTGGACAGCTGCTTATAGAAAACAGATGTGCAAGTTAGGAAACACAAGTGATAAATCTGAGCCCATATGGCTGCTCTCTCACAGACATTTAGAGTCACAGCAGCCATGAAGGCTACTCAGCTCCTCTTCTGGAAGAGGAATTCTTCATCCCTTGTGCAACACAAGGAGGGGTTTGTTTGGGTGGGTGTCCCCCAAGCTCCGCTTTTGTTGGAGACCTGCACCCTTCAGGTGTTCCCTGTGTGCTGGGTGGGGAAGGAAGAGCAGGAGTGTGAATCCCTGGGACAGGTTTGTGTTATTTCCTCACCAAATGCCAGGACTGAAGGCATGAACAAGTGCAGGACCTGTGCTGGTTCATGTAGCTGCCAGGTGCTTTCAGCACCACTCACAGTTGGGTTGGATTTTAAGTCTAGTTTCTTGCAAAAGAAGGGATTTCTTGCTGTCTCAGGGCCCTCCAGAGCTTCTCTGCACGGCTGAGGGATTTCTGTCCCTCCCTGTCGAAACAGGCAGGACCCCTTCAGTGAGGGATGCCTCAGGAGGATCTGTGTTCTGCTGGGTGGGATTTCAGCCTTTTGCCCCTTTCTTGTCCCCTTTCTTGAGCTAATAAGGCAATTTCCAAGCTAACTCCGATTCTGTTATTTTTCTCATAACCCTCTGAAAACTGCTTTTCAAGCAAGTTGGGGCTTAGTGGGCTGTGTAACCTCCTCTGCACTGGAAAGCCTCTTCTGCAGTCCTCCACCTCCTCTCATCTTGTGGCATCTCCTCCTCATCTGCTCCTCTGGAGTCCTTTGTGTGGGAATCTGCTGGGGTTTATTGGCTATTGTCTTAAGAGCACAGTTTATGAAATGAGAGTTCTTCCCCCACAATCTCATAAGGAGATTAAAAAGAAAGCCTGGAAACAGAGAACTGATACATTCAGAACCTGAGGAAAGACTGCAGAAATGTATCATAAGGAGGCATTTTAAGCTTTGGATCCCACTTTAACCCAATGATTACCATTAAATTTTGGGCTGCTTTGGGTTTGTTTGTTGTTTTTTGGGGTTTTTTTTGGGGATTTGTTTTACAGAGATGGCCGTGGTGCAGTTTCCATGGTTTTTATCATTGCCATGCTCTTGCTGCTGATCCCCTGGCCAGCTGACATTCCTGTTACAACAGGGCTGGGCTCTTGTTTTATTTCCATCTCCTTTTTGATATATTACTGCACCCTAAATTAATTTCTTACCGATCACATTTGCAGCCCTGTGAAGTGAATGGGTCTCTGGAGGGGACTGCATTGTTAACGCTGACAAATTTCATGATACAGCCGTGCACAAACAGGCACTGCCCAGGAACAGAAGTCATTAAGGAGCCTGGTGCTCTTTGCAGCCTGGCTGAAGTCCATGTCCTCTCCCAGTGCTTTCAGAGAGCCCTGGTTTAGAAGGAAAACCACAAAGCACTCACTGAGGCCACAGGTAGGAGGAGTGGTGGGGGATGATGTCCCAGGCAGAGCTCTGGCTTGCCAAGGTTCGTGGTTACCCTGTGGAATCTCTGCTCAGTCTCAGGCTTTGCTTGGAATCTCACGTGGGCTCATCCAGGGATCTCTTCCACTCCCAGAGCAGCAGATCCCTGCATCCCTCAGTGTCGGTGGGGCAGTGGGGAAAGGCTTTAACCTGACAGAGGTTTAGATGAGATATTGGGAAGGAATTCCTCCCTGTGAGGGTGGGCAGGCCCTGGCACAGGTTGCCCAGAGAAGCTGTGGCTGCCCCATCCCTGGAAATGCCAAAGGCCAGGTTAGATGGGGCTTGGAGCACCCTGGGATAGTGGAAGGTGTGGAACAGGATGAGCTTTTAGGTCTCTTCCAGCCCAAACCATTCTAGGACTCTCTGATATGTTTTTTTCTTTGTACATACCTATTGGTGTGTTGCAAGTCTAATCTGCTGTGCTTGCCAGCACTGCCTTGTCTGCTCCTCCATCTCTGCCACCCCTCTGTGTTAATTTGGCATCCCACACCTCATCCTGAGTGATCTGGAGAGAAGCCACCTGTTTGTGTTGCTTGTACCCTGCTCGGGTGTATAATGCTGATGCCCTGCACATGGTGCTGGGGTGCTCCAGAAAATCCCACCCTGTGGCCCTGTGGGCTGCTCTGGGGGCTGGAAGGGAAACACAACGTGTGTGGCACTTGTGAATGAAGGCACATTAAACTCAGAGGTGATGACAGCTATGCCAAATCACCTGTTAAAATGATCTCAGTAATTATAACAGGAGAGCCAAATGAGGATAACGGGCCATCTAATAGCACAGGCAAGGCTGTAATTACTGAATGGAAGCCCTTTAGAAACTTGCAGGGCTAAGGGCTTGCCTGTGATAGAGCCTGGGAGAACTGTTTAATAAACTCGGTGAAACCCTGTCAATTAACATATTTTTAAAGACAATTTAGTGTTCACTTTAGATAAAGGTAGTACCATCCTCAAGAACTGCTTAACCCTGGGCTTTTTCAGATACATTTCTGGCATTGCTGTGTTTTCACAGGGTCTGAAGTAGGATTTTGTAATGTAAGGGAAGACTCTTCTCTTGTGCTTTGTTGGAGTTAAGCAGGCTTAAGGCTGACTCTGAAGTATCCCAGGAACCAAGATGATCCGGGAGTTCAGATTGCCCCAGAGCCTTTGGAAATCTCAGCTGCTGTTCCTCCTGCTGAGGAGAAGTTCAGACGCTCTGCAGATGGCACGAAATCAAAATTCTTGTGGTCGTCCTCTGGAGCTCAGTTTGTCGGTGGCAGCGGTTCATGTAAGGGCAGGAATAACTCAGCTCCTCTGCATCCTGCCTGGCAGCAGTGCTCCCAGGGCTTCCTTGTTGTTATTGCAGCCAAGGAACAGAGCTGGGCACATGCAGGGATTGCTGTCAGCTCTCTCCAGCCTTTGGAGGAGCAATGGCTGGTGGTTGATGCCCAGGATGGTTCCACGTTTATCCTGGCTCAGCTTGGATCAAAGTCTTCAGCTGCAGGGTTTGGTGGGCTCATCCTGGAAGCAATAAATCCAGTACCTTCTGTCTGCTTTCTTTTGCAGTGGAAACAGTAAGAAAACATGGAAATGGTGCCACTGGGGAGGCAACATTCGCTGTGGTGGCTGGCATTGCTGAGCTCTGTTTGTATTGATTGGAGCAGAGGCAATTAAGAGCCTCCCACTGCTTTCACTGGAGGTGTTTCCACATAAGGAGGCTTGAAGCAGAGGGGAGGGCCATTACAGCATATAAACATTGCACAGGCTGGGGTCTAGAGGCATCTCACAGCCTCGTTGAAGTCTAAAATATTCTGTACTGACTGGCCAGGGGGCCAGCATGAAACACCAGGATTGTGTCTCGTTGGCTTTGCAGTTCATAGCTGGGAAAGCAGCTCTTCCTCCTCCTCCAGATGATGAAGTGGGGAAGTAGAGCTGGACCCTCCTCACTGGGCTTCATCTTAAGGGTCTTCCTCCAGTGCAAATTTCTCAAAAGTTCCTTATTCCTGGACTTGTTCTTAAAGTCTGCCCATGTCCCATGAAAGTCTTTTTTTTTTTTTGGAGGGTGGAAAATTCTGTCTGTGAGGAAGCTGAAGCTGTGAGAGGATTGTTTGCACAGAGTGGGGGAGTTGCACTGCTTATAAATTGTCCTCGTGGAGAATTTCATGGTATTGCTTCTTTCTGCTCTGTTCCAGGCTCTGGGTTGGGTGTTGGCATTGGCCATGGGCTCCATCCTTGGCCACTGGGACTGTTTCATTCCCTGCTAGGAAATAGTTTCTTGTGTTTCCTGGCAAGAGTTCACAAGTGTGAAATGTAAGATTTGGAATGGGTTGTAGGAAGTTAATTTGATCGCTTGGCAAGAGAGTGGGGTGATCCAGTTCTCATGTGTTTCTTTTAATCTGAGTAATTTTGTCTGGGAAGAAGAGAGTGGCAGCGAAGGAACTCAGCTCTCAGTGCATTTAACACATCCCTTATTGTCCTGAGGTTGAACATCTCTCTTTAAACATGATATTCTCCAGTGGCCCTTAGAGACCCCAAATCCTGTTTAGACAAAGTAAGCCTTGATGAACCTGATTCAATAATGTGGCTGGGACAGGGATGGTGTGAAAATGCTGGAGAAAAGAGTAAAAATGCAGCCTCCTCTCACTCATGCTACGATAGTCCTTCCCTCTTATGCAGGGTTACTTGCTGGAATTTAAAAATTGCTGGAAAAGGGTGTTGATGAGGCAGAAACCTTCCCTGGCTTTGGGAGAGGAAACACAGTCCCCATGTGCTGGGTCGAGCAGGTAGGATGTGGTTGTGCCCTCCTCCAGAGAAAGGAAGTTTTGAAATGAAACTGGAATTGCAAAAATGCATCTGCATATTTGCAACAAAGCAAACCACCCAAGCTGTCTCTCATTTTCACATTAAAACGATGCCTTTGGTCTCGGTTTTAATTCTGCTGGCATGAAAACTTGTTTGCTGCTATAATTGAGAAAAGATGGAGGAAAACATGCTTTCTTTTGCTTTGCCTTCTTGTGCATTCGACAGCTTTGGGTACAGTTTTCTCCTGTGAGCTTAGTGTCCTTTTAGTGAGGGGTGAAGAGATGGGGGTGATACCTGGGAGTGCTTAAAACTCATTTTGGGAACCAAGGGGGCAGTTTGAGCAGCTGGTCTAGTGAAAGGTGTCCCTGCCCATGGGAGGGGGAGGAACTGGATGAGCTTTAAGGTCTCTTCCAATTCAAACCACGATTCTGTGAAACTGAGGATGGCTCTGCACACAGGAGCATCCAGTTTTATTCTCTCTGCTTTGATCTGTGCCAGAAGAAACTCTGCCCAAATCTAACAGTGCACCAGAGCAAAAGAGAGGAAAATCCAGCTGCACACAGTGCTGGGTGACCCAAAGAGCTGAAACCAGGGCAGGTCTCTGGGCTGTGCAGAGGGAGCAGCAGGGGCTGGGCTCAGTGGCCTCAGCCATGGCCAGCCCCAGCCAGAAAATACAAAGTACTGGCATACTAAGCCTCTTGTTTGCTCTAAGCTGTTTATTTTGCTGCTGAAGGATTGTATAATCTATTTGTCTGAGTGGAAGCAGCCAGAAAACCTCACACTCTGAAATTCCCGCCTACCTGTGGTACACAAATATATCTGATATATATATAGATATATATAATTTACTAACTATGTAGTTACTGAATGCATGTGTATTTACTGATGGGGAGCAAGGGGTGTTTGTCTTTGATAGCACAGTGGGACACAAACCCCAGGTCTAAGGCCAGGTCAGCACAAAGCAGGAATACAAAAAGCTCTCTGGAAGGCTGGCTCACATCCATTATAATATTACTAAATACCATAATCCTGTGAGCCTTCGCCTCATAATACGATAATGAGTTATTAAAGCTAAGGAGGGTATTTTGGGGAGGGAGAGTTGGAGGGTTTGGTGGGTTTTTTTTTTCCCTCCTGCCAGGTCTGAGCCATTTCTCTTGGTCCTTCTCCATTCATAAGAGAATGGCTGCAGCAGTTTCAGAAGTGAACAATTTTAAAGGCTATAAAAATGCCAGTTTCTGAACACTGTGTGCCTTTTCCAGACAAGATGAACTGTTGTACTCTTGTTCCCTCAGCTACCAGCTCATTCCACAGCCCTTAGCTCCTCTCCAGGAAAATACCCAAGGCATTAGCTAAGAACCAGCCACGCTGTACCAGAGTTTGAGAGCTCAGCATGGGCGGTGGGAAAGGTGTTCCCAGGGCCACACGTGTGCTCTGCCCACTGTCAGCACACAGCAAAAGGATGCTCTTGGAATAAAAGTGTTGGGAGCATCTTGCAACCACCTCCCTGTCTCAGGTCTGTGTGTGTTTCCAGGAAATCCTGGGAATTGTGGTGAGGAAATTGTGTTGTGCAAAGTGCCAGGACTGCGGAGGGGGAAGGAGCCGGTTCTTGCTTGCTCGGAAAATACAGCAAGAATTTAAAAAAAAAAAAAAAAAAATCCAGAGGAATGTGCCAGCCATAATTTACAAGCTTGTTCACTTTGGTTTTGGGAGCACTTGGCAGCTCTGGCTATATCCAAAGCAAAGGCAGACACAGAACCCTTCCACCTCAGAGTGGAGGGAAACCTGGGTGCTTTTTCATTGCGAAATACCCTTTATTTTACCTTCCTTTCCTCTGATCAAAAATAAACACCTTGCAAAGGCCTATTGCTGGTTTTTGCTTTGCTTGGGGTTTGAAAACCCTTTGGATGAGGATGTGGCTGCATCCCTTGGCCCAGCAGCCACCTCCTCCAGGCCAATGCTGCAGCACAAGGCACAGCTCTCCAAACACCATTGTCCAACAGCATGAGGATATGTGTTATTAACCATCAGTGGCTAGCTGGAAGCTGATAAAGATCTTTATTATTTTACAAGCACGATAATTACTACCTAGAGTTGTTTTCCTATAGTTTAAGTGCTCTCTTTCTCCTTTGGGTATCCAGGATATACACATTTGTCCTCAGTTCCTCAAATATCACTGTAGGAACCAGTATTTCTCCCAACACTCTGAATATGAAAACCTCACCTTCGAGGAGTTGTTTTTCTTCTCCCCCTAACAGTCAATGAAAAAATCAAAGAAAGGGCAGAAGATGAGATTTGGCTTGATTTGCTCCAGTAATTGTTAATTAAAGTACTGAAAGATCCCTCCACTTTGCTGTCAGGGAGAAGACAGAGCTCTGGGGTGGGGGGTGTTACAGAAGGAACCTGTGCCTGTTGACTTATCAGGAGGGTTATCAGGTGTGGCAACACCTGTGTCTCACCTTCCCAGGAATTTGTGTGCCCCTCTTGGAGTGGAGGATATTCCCAGTGAAAAGTGATGGACAAATTGTAAAGTCATCAGTCCAAGCCTGGCTGCAAAGTGATAGGTGGGAGCTGGCAAAAAGCAAGGAGTTGTTTGCCATACTAAAAATAATAATAATGCTCCTGTAAGTGTGAACACACATTTAGAGTGGTAATTTCCAGGTGAATCTGCACAAAGGCATCGCTGGCACAGGAGAGCAGTGGTGTGTGGGTGTAGGGATGGCAGTGCTTGGAGCAGGGCAGGAACGTGGGAGGGAGAAAAAGAGAGATAAATCCAGGCCTTTGTCCACAGCAGGGCTGTGGAAAGGGCATTCCTGGACATCACTTTGAAATGTTTGTGCTTTGACCTGCCTCTCCTGATAAGGGAAGCAACAAAGAAAGGGATTCATCCTTTGTGCAGCAGCCATCTCAGCTGGCAGCACATCTGGGGGCAGCATGGAGGTCACCTCTGGTCCCCCCCATGCATGAGGGGGGTCACAAGGGCTCTGCCATCATGCTCCTCCCAAGGCCATCACCTTGCCTTGTGTGTCCTGGCATTTTGGGCAGGTACTGAGAAGCTGCCTTGGGCATGGTGGAGCTGGAGGAAAGGTGGGAGAGCCCATGCCAAGGGAGCAATTGAAGGGGACAGGAGCTTTGCAGAAGGTGGCACAAGGATGGAGATAAAATGCTCATGTCGGGACAGGGCAACACTCTCCCATCATGCTGATTTTTCCTCTTTTTTGTTGGTTTGTTTTTTTTTTTAATTGAAATACCAGTATGATGTGGTTTTTACCCCCCCATGTCATCCTTGGGGCACAGCAGGGGATGTGTGAAGGATTCTGCTGGCTTTGGCTGATGTCAATACTGACAGAGATGTCTCTACCATGGGATGCACCTCAGCTGCTCCCAAGGCACGGGGACACGTGGGTGGGTGCAAAGGGGTGAAAAGGGTGATTATCTCCCTGCTTTGGTGCAGCTGAGCTCTTCTTTCCAGCTTTCCAGGCTCTGCTTCCCAGGGCAAAGCCACTTTTAGGGCATCACCTGCATCGGTCTTGCCCAACATCACTGCAAGGGACCCTCAGCACCCAGGTGACACTCCAAGTGCTCATTCCAGCTGAATACTGACAGAAATACACCATGAGTGCATTTTTCCCTCTGGATTTCAGAGCCCTGGTCCGTGCTGTTATAGCTGGCAAATGAGCAGATCAGAGTTCCCCTGTGGTAATGTATCTCTATCAATTTATTTCTCATTAAAAATCTTACGCGCTGCAATAAAGTCAATTGTGAGTTAACAGTGGAGCTTTATAACCTGTTAATTCAGGCTTCAGCTTCTACACAAAACCATCTTAGGCTGTTGTATGGGTTTAGAGGCAAACCAAATCAATGCAGCATCCCCCATCCTGCAGCTGGGCAGTGCTGGGTGCAGAAGGGGGTAATCACTGCCTTTAGTGATTCTTACTGAAGAGTTTGGCAAGGGGAAAGGGATTGATCTTGGGATGATCTGCATTACAGACAGCTTTTTTTTTTTAAAATTTCCCTCCCTTCTGTGCAGATAAAAAGCCAAAGAGGTTTAGATTTGATGGAACCTATGGTGAAAATCTTTTTAATTAACAGTGGATTAGAACTGGAGCCGTGTTTTAGCTGGAATGGCAGATGCCTGGTTTTTCTGGGCAGCCAGGCAGGCTCCTAATTCACACTTGTGAAGGCAGGAGAGTGCAGGGGGTTTGTCCCCATCCCATCTCTGAATTCACTCCTTACAGTATTTACTCTGCTTGTGCTAAAGAGAATTTCTCTCCCACCACCATTTTTATTTGGATCAAATCTCATTCATTGCCTACTGAAGTTCACTTGTGCCCTTTCCTTTTGGGAAGGGCTTTGCTCTCTTTACCTCTTTAACTCCTTTAACAGGAAGTTAGAGGCAGGTGGGGGTCAATCCCTTCTCCCACCTAATGAGTGATGGAACAAGAGGAAATGGCCTCAGGTTGCACCAGGGGAGGTTTAGGTTGGATATTAGGGAAAATTTCTTTGCCAAAAGGATTATCCAGCCCTGGCACAGCTGGCCAGGGCAGTGGTGGAGTTCCTATCCCTGGAAGATTTAAAAGACAGTAAATGTGGCACAGGGGGACATGGTTTAGTGGTGGTCTGGTAGTGCTGGGTTAGTGGTTAGACTGGGTGATCTTAGAGGGCTTTTCCAACCTAAATGATTTCATTCCCTGTGTCTCCCCATCGGGGCTCAGGGTGGGAGCAGGGTGCCCCTGCTGCAGGAGGGTCACAAATGCCCTGTGCTCGTGCCAGATGTCCCCTCCCTGTCCCCTCCCTGCCATCGATTGGGCTCTGTCACGTCTGGGGGCTCTCGCCACGGTCCCGCCTTGCTCTAAGTGCAAAGGAAGGGAGAAAAATCAATTCCCATCAGCTGAACAGTGCCCTTTGATTTATTGCCAGTGGAGGAAGAAATTCTTTATCTCCTGGAAGGGATTGCTTTGGTGTTTGTTATTAGGGAGCGTTGCTGGAACATCCCTCTTCCTCCAGACCCTGGTATTTTGATAACCTTTACCAGCTCAGGGACATCTGGAGCACAGAAATGATCTCCCAATGTGCACTGAAAGGGGGCAGGTGTTAACCTGGCCTGCTGGGGTGGTCAGGGCTTTGGCAGATGAAATTACCTGTATTCCCTCAATTTCAGAGTCTGTTCTTGCACCTGACTGGGGTTACTTAGTGTGGCTTTTTGGCCTGAAAATTGAAAAGAGCATCCCTGTGCAGGGCAGAGGGGTTGCCTTGATCCTCCTCACCTTCCAACACCCCTCACCTCTCCCATCTGTGTGAGTTGTTGTGCTGCTGCAGAGAATAGATGGAAACACTCTGAGCTACACCCTAGAAAGTTTTCCCCATCCTTCACCTTCCAGCTGAGCTCCAGAGCAGAAGCAGGAGATGGGCACACCAGAAATCAGAATGCCTGCAGGGCCATGTTTTAATTATCTGTAATTGCTAAAGCAGGTTAGTGGCCAAATGAGCAAGTGCAGATGCACAGCTGGCCTGATGTGCTGGCAGTGAGTGACTGATACCCTGACAGAGGGATCAGTGCTGATTTTGTGTTTCTGCCAAAAAAAAAAAACCTCTTGGCTTTTTTGAGGTTGTTTCTAGTCTCAGTTCAAGACCAGCAGCGGTGGGAGATGAGTGGCCATGGTTTGGTCTCAATGGAAACACAAATTGAATTTTCTGTGCTGAAGCTGCTCCAATCAACCCCTTTCCTGCAGGGTGACTGATTTGCAGGTGGTTTTGTACGTGGGTGATACCAGGACTGTGTGATTCAGGGAAGATGGAGAGAATTCAGACCATCTCAATCCCACTTAGTGTCAAAATCAGCTTGTCTCCCCTTTTAGTTCCTCTGATAACATTTATTTGTGCAGCGTCCTAGGACATCAAGGTTTTCCATCATCCACAATCCATCAGTTTAATTCCCTCTTTAAAACAGTGATCATGAGTCTTAAAAAGGAAAAAAAAAACCCAGCAGCCTGATAGGCAGAAGAGAGATTGTTTCCAGCCTCAGGCGATGCAGCTGCAGGCACCAAGTTCTCCTGGAGGGGATCCACCTGAGGTGGTTGTGCCACACCAACAGTCCCAGGTTTTGGGGGCAAATCCCAATTTTTTTAGAGAAGAAGCTCAGTGCAAATGAACTTCAGGGCTTTGTGAACAAAGAGAATTGTGTTGTAAACCACCTGTGGGTTGGTTTTGCATAGCTGGAGGTGATAAGGACCCTGTCTGGGCTTAGATTAAACTCCTGATTTCCAGCAACTGCTTTGAATACCTTCCCTGGGGTCTTTCCTGGTTGTTTGTTAGCAGATAATGGGGAAAGTGGGAACACTGGAAGGGAAGGGTGGGGTTTGGAAGACCTGGCTGGCAGAGGATGCTGCTCAAAGCTATGGGAGTGAGCAGAGCTGCCTGAGTGCTCCCCTGTCCCTGGGCTGTCCTCTGTAATTGATGGCCAGAGGTCACCTCAATGTAGGTTTGTGACAAAATCTCAATGCTTTATGAGTTAGGCATTTGAAATTTTTAATAGAGTTGCCAGTGAAGATAAATGGAACACAAGGTTGGTGACCCCAGGGGGCCTGACCATCACCCTGGGTTGTGGTGGTGAATAAACCTCAGAAATCCGGGGCTGATGTTGGTTTGGGCTGGATTTCTGTTTAGGGTGAAGCTCGATTTGAATTATTGCAGCTGATTTAATCCAGATTTCTTTTGTGGGATTTCATGTGATTTTTGGTCTTGAGGACCTTGTGTTGTTGTCTTTGTCACTTCACTGATGCTTTCATTCCTTGTGCATGAAACATGCTGAATCCTACCATGGTAACCATGGAGAAAACCCCAAAAAAGTAAAATTTAAAGGGGAAAAAGGCCAGTAGAGTCCAGTGGACTTGTGCAGAGCTTGGCCAAGGACCAGAACATATCAAATGTGCTTCAGGGCAAGTTTTTTTTTTTTGCAGAATTTTACAGTGTAAGGCAATTACTGAGCTGAACAGTGTTCCTTAAGAAGATTATAATTCTGCATCCAGTGTGGACCAAGGGCATCCCAATCGGGCTGCAGCAGCTCTCAGGTGTATTGGAATCCAACCAGGTCATTAGTGCTGTTGCAGCATTAATTATTCTGAAAGCAGAAGGTTAATTTGAAGTTTTGTGGGTTGCAGAAGGTACTGGGGAGAGCGAAGCCTTTAATTTCGTGCTCTCGTGTAGATGAAATAGGAAAATGTATTTTTGCAGGAATAGTTGGTGGAAGTGTTTGGACGTGCTGGGTGCAAGGAGATGCAGGGTCTGTGAACCCCGCTGCTTTCTGGAAGATAAAATAAAACCAAAACTCTGTACTTCTTGTATTTATTTTCCTAGTGTATCCTGGATTTTTTTTTTTTTTTTAAAGGCAGGAAGGATGGAGACTTGTCAAAATGAATTATTAACAAAGTTGTACTTCACACTTCCTTCCAGTCCAAGGAAGCAAAGCATGTTCTTTGCTATGATATAGCCACTTTTTTATCTCTTTTTTCATTCCAAGGAAGCATTTCCAACCAGTGGGTATCCAGTTATTTTTCTGCAGTAACTCAGGAGTCTTCAGCTTTTTGCCACGGATCTTCAGAGAACAGTCAGAATCAATAGATGGTGTTTGTTTATTTTGATACAGCAAAGCAAGAGAGGAAGAAATAATCAGACAGGTGAGGGGAAAACAGGAGCTTTGGCATATTTTGTTTATATAGAGTTGTTGGGCTTGTTTTGGAAAAAATAAAATGAAGGCGCCCATCAGATTGGATTCAGATTTCCAGCACGGATTCCAAAGGCACACGATGCTCTGAGCACAAAGACTCCTTTCACACACAGCTCAAAGGGAAGATTTGTGCTTTTCTTGCCAGCACTCCCCAAGGAATATTTGAATTATCATCATTCTCACCTGCCAGTTCTGGACCTGCAAAGGTGGTGGGCACTGGGGAGAAAATACAAACGGTGTGGAAACCCTGGAGACCTGGAATTTTGCTGAGGGTGGTAACTGCCTGTGCTAAATGCTGTCTAAAACTCCCCCCTGCTTGCCTGGGAGCTGCTGTGGCTCCATCACAGGCTCTTTGGATGGTCCTGTGGCTCATCCTGCCACAAATCCCCCCCAAAAAACCCAGCACCCTCAGTGAGAGCCAGCCTGGGGAGAGGGAGAAAGCAGAGACCCCAATGCCGTGGAGCATCCACCTGGCCATGGCGTAATTAAAGCTGGCTGAATGAAGCAAGAAATAAAAACATCCCATAAATCCACCTCTGTGTGTGTGTGTGAATGAATCACAGCCCCATTTGGGTCTCTGGCTGCTCACCCACTTGCAGCCCAGCTCGGTGATTCCCAAATTCTCCGTGTCACTGCGGATTTGCCGCAGCGCCTCCGTCCCTGTCGGGGTTCACGGCGTTTGTTCCCTGGCTGAAGGGAGGGAGAAGCAAACAGCAGGTGCCTTCATTACCCTCTGGATGTGAATAAGGTTATTGATCAAAATATTACAGCCTGGAGGAGGTGATGGAGAGCTGTGCATCCTCTCCTGAGCAGCAGGTGCCCAGGGCAGGGGCTTGGCTGTGCCTGCACATAAATGTGTAAAATGGGATTGTGCCCACCCCAGGTGCTGCTGTGCTGCCACGTGTCCCTCCTGTGCAGCAGAGGAAGGGGAGAATATCCCCAAATCCTTTGCACTTATTAAAACAGGAGTTTGCTGCTAGGTTGGAGCTAAGTTTAAACATCTCATGATGATTTTGGGAGAGCTGCCCTTTAAAAGATGATTTTTTTTTTATTATTCCCACTGCACCAGCCTCTTGGTTTTAATACCAGGCTTGCCTGAGGAACATTAACCTGCAGAGCAGAGAGGAGCACACAGGGTTCATTTTCACCTGGATATACCAGGCATGAAGGAATGATCACCAACTAAAGTGTATTTGACATGATAGAAGCCAAACACATGCCTTGGCACGTTCCTTCCCTGCATTATCAGAGAGGTTCAGAGAACTAAAATGGCTTGAGAATTCAGGAAAGAAATTGGCTGGGTCTGCACCCCCAAGAGCACTGCTTGCAGCTGCATCTCCTCTCCTTGCAACCTCAGAAAGGTAAAAAACACCCCAAATTTGGGGTGATGGTGTGTTTGCCTGGGGGGATTTGCAGCACCCACAGCTGGAGCACACTGGGCAGCTCCAGGACCTGCAGCTCCATCTGTGGGTCTGGGGTGCTGCCTCATCTCCCTCCTGGGTTGTCCCTTGGTTTAAAGGTTTATCCTACACCAGGACAGGGCTGTGGGCCTGTGTGGAACAGCAGTAACTGCAGGGGGGTTTGTTGTACAACCATTAAAAAGAGATTTTCTAGAGAGTGATCTCAGCTTCACCCAGATAGAGCAAGGGAGGGGAGAGAAAAAAAAGGAGAAATCTGAACTCCCAGGTCAGACAGGGAAGGGTTGGAGGTCAGACAAGCTGGAAGTGCCCAAATGGGGATTCCCTGCCCACATCATATTGCAGAGCTGGGTTGGCTGGGGATGGTCAGCATCCTTCCCAGCCCTGGGATTAGGACGAGTGCCTGGGGGTGTTTAGGTGTCTAATGACATTAATTAATAAATCCCAGGGATTTAGGAAGGTGGCTGTGTTCAAAGGGGCTCTCAGTGGGATTTAGGCACCTAAATGGCTTTGGTGCTCCTGAAAATCCTGCTTAATCTCAAATCTTAAACAGCTGCTGAAAATGCACCCTGAAGTGAGGGATCCCAGCTCTCCAGCACCTCGGGGCATGCAGTTTGCTGAGATGAAATGGGGGTCATTCTCTGTGCCCCCCCAAATTACCTCCAGGCTGGCAGCAGGGAATAAAACTGAGCTGCCTGCTCCAATCCTGCCAACCTTTTCCAGAATCACCCCATCCTTAGCTCAAACAGAATCTGGGGAGCAAATGTATTCTTAATTCTTAATTTGAAATAATGTTTTTTTCCCCTTATGCCACCCTTGGCCCAGCTTTTCACATTTATTCTCACTCCCCTACTTTATCTCCTTTTCTCCTGCCTTTTGGCTGAAGTGGAACTGTTGAAAGAAAAAAAAAAATCCCAAACAAGCAGGAAATTTTGGGATAAGCTGAAAATTGACCTTGACTGAATGCAGGGGGAGTGAGAGGGAGACAAGAATGATGCCAGAGGTAGTTGTAATTAGGTTAATGTCTTCAACTGAACTTGGAAGCCAAGTAAAGAGGGGAAAGGTTGCTCTGGAAATGAAAGGTGGAACTGGATGGCTCTGGAAGTTGGCAGTGGGATTTGGGAGCTTCCCAGATGTAGGTTGGTAGTTCTGGTCTGGCTGTGGGGCTGCTGGGGAGGGGGAGGCTCACAATAAGGGGTCAGGGAGCTGATGTTGGGAATTGTGTTGTCCTGGATGTGCTTTTTCCCTTGCTGGAGCTCCAAGCAGGCACTGGAGCAGTTTTTCCCATAGGAATAGCCCCTGGTGAGGGTTTGGAGGAGTTCTGCGTGGGAGCACGTTCCAGCTGGAGGAGCAGAATACAGGCAGGAAATGGGGGAAAAAATTAAATTAAAATCTAGGGAGGGGGAAAAAACGACTCTTTAAGCTTACTGAGGCTGGATTATGGAACTTTGTGAGTTGGCTGCTCCCCTTTCCCAGGATCTCTTCCCAAATGTGTTCAGAGCTTTTCTTCTGCTGTGCTGGGGCTGCAGGGAAGGCTCGGCTGTGAGAGCTGGGTCAGAGGAAAGAGAAAATAACTCAAACAAGCCCTTTCCTCTGTCTGTTTTTTCATGTGTTTGATGTGCAGATCACCGAGGGGAGAAAAGAAAAACACTTGTGGAACCACAAATGTCTGGTTTGGGCATTTTCAGGGAGTTTTGTTTAAATGATACCCCAGGCAAAGGAACTGGGGCGTGAGCTGAAAGCAGCTTGGGTTAAACCCAGTGTTGGAGTGTCCAGGAGCTGAGCTGAGCTTGGGCCAGAGCTGCAGGAAGGCAAAACTCCAGGGAGCTCCAGGTGCTGGCAGCATTCACTGAGGTGGCAGCACAGGTGACAGCTCGAGCTGGGAGCTGGAGAACTCCTCTTTTCCATCCCAAATCTAACATGAGCTTTTTAACCATGCTCCAGCACAGCCAATTCTCCCCTTATTCCCACCACCTTTTATCCCAGGCCAGGAGAGGGGCTGGGTGACACCTCCTTGCCCCCTGAACTCTCAGAGCTGTGTTGGGAGGGGAGTTTATTCAGGTGAGGTTTGTGGAGGTGTCCTTTTTGCAGGAACAAGCCCCGTACCTGCAGCGAGACGTTGGGCACGGCCGCCTCTGGGTTTTATCTGGCAGCGGGTAAAATATTCCTTTCCAATGCGCTTGGCAAACAAATGAGCGAGGCAGAAATACAGATTGTGTTTGCTAATGGTAACAGGGCTGCCAAAGAATGCACAAACCGCTATTCACTGCGAGGGAAGGGAAATTCCTGCCTTTCATGTGAGATGTCGGAGCTGCAGAGCCTGGGATTGCAGCTCCTCCGAACTGCTGCTCCCCGCTCTGGGTTTTGCTGCGGGTTTTTTGGTGGGGAGGGGAATGAACTGCTGTGCAGAGCCCTGGCTGATGCTGATTCATGGTGAGATCCTCAAGGCTCCAGCAGATCTTTAGGCAGCAGAGATAAATGCCAGGGGTCTGTCGCACGGAGAGGAATTAGGTCTGTGCGTGCATCTGTAGTGCCCTGGCTGCTCTGGGGAGAGCTGCTGCTTAGCTGCATCTCCAAAGATGATTTTGGAGCTTAATCCGGTTAGATGGAGCGTTCCCCAGCTCCCCACATCCTCCTGGGGCTGATTTCTGGGATGTTGAATGCCTTGCAGTGAGGACCATGAAGCTCCCTGTCCTTGGGCAGTCCGTGCTGCACGGTGCCATGGGCACCTTCAGCTCCTGGGTATTTTCCATGGGGATACAGCAGCCAGGGCAGTGTGTGTGTTTTAGGTGCAGCAGGGTGTAGTGGGGATTTTAGGGTGAGTGATCCCTGAGGAAAGGGGTTTCACCAGTTCCTGGGACACGCTGGATGAGGCTGAGCACCTGGGCTGCCCCCGAGCTCCCCACATCCACTGGGGACCAGGCCATGGATTTCCAGTTGGAAATGGTGTTTGGCTTTGAAGTTAACATTTGCAGCCTTGGGGATAGATAAGAGGAGAGCTGGAGGATAGGAGAATATTCACATGTGGAATTATATCTTGCAAATTTTTTTTTTTGGAGTGTGCTTCCTTTCCCTCCCCCTCATTATGGATATTAATTTAAAACATGCTTTTGACTTCAAATTAAACAATGCACATTAAAAAGGCCTCCATGTATAAGTAAGTATTGTTAGACTGCAATAAATTATTTTTGGGAGCCTGTCCAGAAGATGGAGAGGACCTGGGAAGTGCAGAGTCCGTGGTGCATTGCAGGATCAACAGGGGTTGGGGGGAATGTGCACATGAGCTGAGGGCAAGGACATGAATCCTGGCCACTAAAATCCTACACAACAGGGTCCAAGGAGCAAGGAGTAATTGGGAACAATCAATTTCCAGCCTTTGGGGGGGGGCCTGAGCATCCCCTTGGCAGTGTCTCCCTTGTCCCTCCCTTGCTGGATGTTGCAGAGTATAAAAGGGCTCTTCTATTAAAATGATTAAAATGGTGTGTTCAGGAGAATTTATCCTCTCATTGGGTCTGTCCCAGTGACCTTTCAGCAGCTGCTGTGGAAGGTGAGAGGCTTTGTGGCCATGACCTGGCCTGGGAACTGCCACATGCAGATGGTTGGGATTCATGCTGGGAGCTGGGATGATTCTCCAGAGCTGTCAGCCCATCTTCCCTTGTGGGGTTTGCTTCTTCCATCACCCCTAATCCCACACTGGGTGCTCTCTCAGGTGATCTCTGAGCCTCTGGGGTTACCTCTGGTCCCCATTATTGCTTCATCAGGGCAGGCACTGGTACTGCTCCCTCAAAAAAAAACCCTCCTGGGTCATCCAAAAATCAGGTTTTTAATCCACATTTGCAACAGGTTTGCAGTTGCTCTGGGTTTATCTTTCCTCAAATACCTGGTGTACTCAAAAGCCCAGTGGTAGGTAAAAGAAACTCAGTATCATGTATGGATTTCTGTGTCTGCCTCACCCTGTGTTGTACCATGAGCCACCAGTACAATCCAAACTCATTATTTTCCCCACATGCCTCTTTTGATCTGTTTTTCCTCCCTTCCTCTGCTGCAATGGCAGAGCAGAGACCATGAGAAGTGGCTGGAGCAAATGCCATTTGTCTGGTCCTTGGATCGAGACAATTTGGATTAAAATATGCCTTAAAATTAAAAACCCAGCCCTTAAAATATTGTCATCTTCCCAAGGATACCCTTTTCCTCCCTGGGGTACATTGGGAGAGAGAATCCTGCCTGTATATCTCCTTGTGCTGCTGTTGCAGAGTGGTGAAGTCTTACAACCCCCCTTGAAGGTATAAATGGGACCTGGTGATATTAACTGAGCCCAAATAATGACAGCTGCTAAGGAGGGTGGGGAGGAACCTGCTCCCAAACATGCAATTAACTGCCAGAGAAAAGCTGGCTTTGGGACAAACCTCATTGTCCTGCAGCACATCCTCATCTCTGTTCAAGCTGGGGAGAGCTTTGTGTGGTGCTGCCCTCTCCCAGCCAGGCTCAGGGCAATGAATAACTCCAGGGAGCTTGATTGGTGACCCCAAATCTAAAAATAAAATATTAAAAAAAAAAAAATTTAAGTCTTTCCTCAATTGCAAATCATTTCCCAGTGGTTCCCAACTGAAAGAACTTTGTAAAGCATCACAGATAACATCCAGTCCTGCCCTATTTATAGCTGTGAAGGTGGAGGAGAGCTTCTTTTGGACACATTTTCTCTGGAGATGCTGCTTGGGATGCTGTAAGGATTTTCCCTGGAGGGCAGCTGGTGCTTCCAGCCCTGCTGGGTGTGCAGCCTCCCCTCAGGGCTGCTTTCAGCCTGTCCAGCTTGATTGCATCCACCAAGGAAGGGAACTGATGACACCTTGCAGGTGCTGTGGTTTATAGGTGCCTTTTGCCATGTCATAAACCTTACTCACAGCACACCCAAATTCCCAGGTGTCTGTTCCCAAAACTCCCAGCCTGCAGGTTTCCTTGGACATCTCCCTTGCTGTATTTTGATTTTCTCCACAGTGCTTAGAGCTGGAAAAACTGCCTTTGCTGAATTCCCCTGGAGCCCTGCTTTCCTTCCCTGGCCAGAGCTGGATCAAATAATATCTCTGCCACGCTTTGGAGATAAGGCAGGAGCTGAGCAAACCTGCAACTATCTCTGCTTTAATTTTTCCTTGCAAATAGCGTGGAGCCAATGCCTCCCCGCCCAGATCAGCTCCTCTTATCAGAGGGATAATAACTGGCTCACTAACCAACATAATTCCTCCATAACCCCCAGCAATCTTTTGGGAGGATTTTGCAAGTGGCTGAAGAACAGAAGGAAATCTCTGGCTCTAGGATTAATTGGTACAAAATCAAGGCAGTATTTGACCATGTGCTTAAAAAAATAAATTAATTAAACCAATAAAATACTCTGTGTGTATAAATACAGTGACTGCATTTCCACTTGTTTCCTCCTAAGTGGTCCCTCCGTGGCTCCTGCAGATGCAGAGCTTGGTTGAAGCTTGCAGGAAATGAAGGTGCACGGGCTCATGATGAAGTTTGGGATTTCAGGTGTCCAGAGCTCCCAGGGCAGTGCTGCAGGTCTCAGGGAAGCATTTTGTGTTTCTGGGCCATGTCTGGCATCTGTGGATGCTCTGGGGCTGTTCTGCAGCTGCATCACCTCCCCCAGGCTGTGCCCTGCTGCTGCTCCACAGCTCTCCCAGGCAGGCACATCCACGCCTGGGCAAGCCTGACAGCCCAGGGGATGATTTTGTCTCCAAATCTCGATTTTTTTTGTTGTTTTTTTTACATTTTTGAGCTCAGCTTGCCAGCGGTTTCCTTTCCACTTTTCCGAGCCGCGGGTGTTGAAAGCGAGCTGGGCTGGCTGGGCTGCCAGAAAGCTTTAGATTTCCTTCTTGAATCCTTCTCCTTTTTTTTTTTTTTTTTNNNGGGCCGCGGGGGTTGAAAGCGAGCTGGGCTGGCGGGGCTGCCAGAAAGCTTTAGATTTTCCTTTTTGAATCCTTTTCCTTTTTTTTTTTTTTTTTCCCTTCCAATAAAAGGAGATCAATAGCAGCCAGCAGCACCAAACCTCAATGTGTTGCACCATCGGATTCTTGTCCCAGGAACCGGCTGGGATTATCGGCTGTCTTTGCACTTTGAATTTTAATAGCATTAACTCTGGCCTAGTCATGTTCTCTTAAAATCCCATTTAAAGTTGCCTTTGTAAGGCAGGAGCAGACACCACTCAGGCTGGGTTGGTTTTTTGTTGTTTTTTTTTTTTTCTCCCTCCCCCCTCGCCTGCAGGAATCACAACCAGAATTCAGAGACAGATTTTGAAGGTTAAAACTTCCCAGATTGTTTCCCTCTCAGTTGTCATTTTGGGACGGTTTTGTTTTCTTTCTGATTGCACCAAATATTTGTACTCCTGTGGGGCCTCTGGTGCGAGGGTGAATTTCCCTTAAGAAAATAAAGGGATTTTTTTTCCATCATTTTTGTGGCGTAGCTGGGGGGAAATTGGTGAAAAAAGCAGTTACCAGAAATGGGGCTGTGCTGTGCCTCTCCTAAAGCTTCTGAATGATTGAAGGTGTTGCTGAGACCTTTATATTTAGAAATATTGAAATGGAGACCCTTTCACTCAGCCTGAATTTTAGATACTTTTTCTTCTGGTCTCACAGGAGGCCCCTGAGAGAGGGGACTTGGCCAGCATCCTGTCCCAGCACAAACCAGCTGGATTATTTTAAAAACATCCCTGTTTTACCAAGTTAAAAAAAAATTTTTTTGAAGCATTTTGAGTCTTTGAAATCTTTTTTTGGTGTGCTCAGCAGTGTGTGTGAGGGTAGTGGGTGTCTGGCATGTGAATTTCTTTAATTCAGTTATTTCTTTAATTTTCCCAGTTATAAACCTAATCCTGGAGTCCTTTGGGTGTCTCTTCTCCCATCCTGGTCCCACACACTGGTGCTTGCACCAAGTAGAAAGAATTGCATTTGCCTGTGGCTTTTTATATCTCCTCCAAATCCCCCCTGTTGCTTTGGGTATTTTTTTGTTATTATTGGCCTCATTTTTTCAGTCCAACAATGTTTTTTCTGGGAAAATGCCCAGTGCTGGGCACAGCTTGGGAGAGGTCCTGTGAGGGCAGGGTAGAAAAGGTGGATGACTTTGGAACCTTTATGTGAATAAATAGCAGGAAATAACATCTTTTTTGTCTTCCTCAAGTACTACATTGAAAACCCATACTTGAATTATTACTCTTGATCATATTTAGCTTTGAGTTAATACGATTGCTTCTTGGGTACCTGTCTCTTAGGATCATGTATTGCTTATTTTCATTTTCTAGCTCTGGCTGTTTGGAAATCATGGTTTGGGTTATGAAGTACAAGTGGAAGGGATAAAGGTTCCTGCTACTGGCTTTGCTTGCTGAGCCTTGTGCAGCACAGGGGGGAAAATGCAAGAGACTTTTCTATACTGGTCATGGAAATCTATTTATGAGATTTTCCTGAGTCTGAGTTAGAAAAAAAAAAAAATAAAGCTTGGGAGGAGAAGAAAGAAAAGAAGAATCCAGATGCAATCATTACTGTGAGATTTGTGATGAAGTGATGAAAACTGGCAGCTGCTGTTGTTGCAGCTCCAGCCAACTCTCCCTTCTCTTCCTCTTTACTCCTGCCCCACCTCTCTTCCCTGCTGCCCCTTGGTTATCCCTGGATGATCTCAGGAATATCAAGGATGTCACACTGGAGCCAGGATTCTCCTCATGGCACTGTCACTGTGCCCTGGCTGCCATCCTGTGCAAGAGTGGCAGGAATTTTCCAGGTTGCCAGAGAAGCTGTGGCTGCCCCTGGATCCCTGGAAGTGTCCAGGGCCAGCTTGGATGGGGCTTGGAGCACCCTGGGGCAGTGGAAGGTGTGGAACAGGATGAGCTTTTAGGTCTCTCCCAGCCCAAACCATTCTAGGATTCTATACCCAAGTAAAATCCCGCATGGAGGGGTTTGTACATCCCCCTGTGACCTTAACTGAGCCCTGGGTATTTCCTGGGGAGCTTGGCTAGGCATTTAATGCAGTTTAAAAACCAATTTGATGGTTCCACCACCTATTTCCAGCCAGAATGCAGCATCTGGGGTCACTGGCATCGTGTTTTCTTGGAGCTTGGTGTTCTCACCTGCTCCCTGCTCCCTCACCTGGGGCTTTGCTGCTGCAGGAATTGCTGTGCTGGACTTCCATGGGCTCTCAGAGGAACACTGCAGAGAGTGGCTTCCCCCAGGAGGCATCACTGCTTTGCTTCATCTGGATGGAAATAAAACACAGGATTTTTTTTTTTTTTCCCCTCTGCTTAGCTGGGTTTCAGTGCATCCTCACACCTTCTCTGAGATGTGTTTTTCCACCCTAAAAAGAGTTGATCGAGCTCATTCCACAGGGATCCAGCCCCAAATTCCAACCCACATCTCCCCACCCTGATGCTGCCAGAACTTGGGCTCGTGCTGCTGGCTTTGACATACAGCTTCTGTGCCTTCTGCTGCCCCCTCTGGGTTTATTTTATTTCCTTAATTTTATTTAAAATTCCGATTTTATTCCATTCTCCCAGCCTCAGGTTTGCCTGGTGCAGTGCCCTGATAACTCCATGAGAGCAGCCCCCTGCTGCCTCCAAGGACTGCAGCACAAGCCAAGATGAATAAAAGGCTGTCATTTTTATTAACTTTACCACCTAGTGTGGTGTTTAATTCCAGGCAGGCACCCAGTGCAGCCCTCCCAGCTTTAAATGGCTTTTCCTGCCTTTGGGAATGTCTGTAAAATAGATGGGGCAGCATTACACCGCCTATTGCTGCACTCCCAGCCAGTAACACTGGGGATATTGCAGAAATGGGGCTTGATTTTTAGTACTGGTTGGCATTTGCCTCCTCATTTTCACACTGGAGAACCTCATTTCCAGTACTGATTCGGGGTCAGGGTGGGTTTTTTTGCCCAGAGAAGTTGCAAACTCCTGATCCCTACAAATGTCCAAGGCCAGGCTGGATGGGGCTTGGAGCACCCTGGGATAGTGGAAGGTGTCCCTGCCATGAAATAAGATGTGCTTTAAGGTCCCTTCCAACCCAAACCAATCTGTGATTTTATGGGCATGGGTGTATTTATTTCATCACAGGCAGGTGTGCTGTGATATTTAGTGTGGTAGTAAGACCTTGGTGGAAAAAAAAATGGTTTAAAACCTCCAGGTGTTCAGTTTTCATCATGAACCTCCTGGCAGGGTAGAACAAACTTTGCAATGAAAAGTTTTAATAAGCATAGATTAGAAGTTCAGTAAGTGGTGCATAATAGGTAAGTAAAATATTATCTCTCTTGATTCTTGGAAAAACCTCCAAGTTTATTTCATTTATTTTTTGGAAATATTAAAAATAAGCGGGGAAAAATAAGATTTTGGAAACAGGGCTCTGGGTCTTCAGGGTGAAAGGCAGTGGAGTGGGAGCAGGATGCACTGAGGCACCTGGAGAGCCTGATGTGGGCTCAGCCTTGAATTCACACCTGCCAAGACTGGCATTATCCTGTTAAATCAACATTAGCCCCCTCAGCATCAGAATTTGGGGAGTTTTCCTGCTGTCAGCCCATCACCTGCCATGAAATCGATGGGCAGGGAGGAAGCTGCTGGTGCCATCTGTGGCCGTGCTGCAGTGCAGTTATTTTTATCTATTATATATTGTTCCCAGTGGAATTATTCTGGCCCCAGCCTGTAGATAAGGGCTGTAACTAAATGAATGTGAGCTCTACCTTGAAGGTTAAATTGCTGCCTTGCAGGTTGGTGAGGAAGGTGGGGAGATATTTACCCTCCTCCTCTGAAAAAAAAAAAAAAAAAATCAAACCATGAGCTCCAGCTCTGACCTGGCAATTTTGTTGAGTACTACTTGAAAAAGGCAAGTATTGCACTGAAATGCTGTGTTTAGTCCTCTGAATTGGTGGTTCTTGCTGATTAAGATGCCCACCCACTGCCAGCTCTCAGGTGGGATCCCTCAGCACTGGAGGAAGGTGCCAATTTCCCCCTAAATTTGGGAAAGCTCCTCACAGTCATCCCCAGGATGCAGGTCACAGCTGGGTGATGGGGGCATTTTTGAGTTCTCAAAAAAGAAGTGGCAGCTTCTGAAAGTTTTATTTGGCTGAAAGCACCCAGGTCTTAGTGGCACCATCGTGGTGCTGCTGGTCCTGCAGACTGGATTAAGCCCAGCCCTGGTGTTGACATCTTCTGGGTGTGAAATCAGTGATTATTGGCAGCAATAGGAAAATGCTGCTGGTCCTGCCTTGAGTCTCCCCTCCCCAGAGTTTGGTGTGGAAGGATTAGGGTGGAAAAATCAGTAGGAAAACATGCAGAAAATGGCAGAAATGGTGGCTGCCCTGCCCAGAGGTTAATTTTTCAGTTGGCAACCAGCTTAGCTGTATATTTAGTCCTGGCTTAGCCAACAAGGAGCAGGTTGGTGATTGGAAGGCCACCATGGGATACACTGGGTGGGTAATATTGGAATTTACATCCCTGGAGGCTTCTCCTCACATCCTGGAGTCATTTCTCTGTTATTGTTCATAACTCAGCTCACAGGGTTGGCCACTTAAGTGAACCCAGCAGGAACTCCCAATGTCCAGGTGAGCCTCCCTGGCTGTGCCAGGGGATGCAGGAATGCTGGGCTCCATGCAGGAATGTGGGGCTGCAGCCCTGGAGCCCTGGTTTATCTGCAGGTCCCCTTGGTTAACAAACAGGGCTGCTGCAGGTCTTTAGAAGCTGTTAGCATGAACCATTAACTCTTCCTTTTAATTATTCAGGTTGCCTCTTTTAAATTTCTTTTATAAGTGGAGCTAATAGGCTTTGCAGAGGAGGCTTCCAACCACAGCAGTTCCTCCCCGGAGGAGCCCTGTTTGTGCATCGCCAGCTAATCTCTTTTCTTCATTATCCCTTATCTTTCTCGAGCTGATTAATTGCTTTCAATTGATTTATAAATATTCTGTTGATACACACAGTGACGGGGAGGGGAACGAATTTAAAAAAGGCTCAGGGGTCATTGATCCATGCAGCCTCTTGGGCTTTCCTAACCTGCCTCACAAATCCCAGCCAGGCTTTATTTCCC
>VWYP01016943.1:186869-215736 GCA_013400435.1 Pycnonotus jocosus
AACCCAGCCCCCCCAGCCCGGCTTTTTTTCCCCCTTTTTTTTTTTTTTTTTTTTTTTGTCTTTTGCAATTCCTGCAAGCAACCAAAGATTGTGCTGTAGCATCACTTGGAGCCTGTGCACATGAACAAGCCTTGTGCTCGGTGAGTGGCAGGTTTTGGGTGTAAAGAAATGAGGTTTGGGTAAGTTTTGGTTGTATTGATGAGTGCAGCAGGTTGTGTGGGTATCATAAAAACCTGTTTTCTATACTAAATTCCCTAATACACACACATATGTGTGTGTATATATATAGATAGATAGATAGATGGAGATGGAGATGGAGATGGAGATGGAGATGGAGATGGAGATGGAGATGGAGATGGAGATGGAGATGGAGTGGTTGATGAAGACAGAGCATTAGAAACTCCAGGACAGCCTAAAAAAAAAAAAAATTTAAAAAAGGCAATAATCCTGGTTATAAAGATAGTGGCCAATATCAGAGTGGAGCTGCCCACCTTCAGCCCCAGTCGAATCACACTTGGCTGCAAAGCCATTTTTAGAAACAGCAGCACATTTATACACAGGGATAAATCATTAACTTTTCCCAGCAGACTTCCCATTTTCCCTGATATTTCTCTGCATGCAGCCTGTTCCCCAAGATCCCTGCTGGGCTGGGCTGGGCTGAACTGGGTGGCTCTGGGGACACCATAGCCCTTGGTGGCCTTGCAGTGACATTCCTGGATGTGCTGTGGGCGAGATAAGGCTTCAACAAGAAAATATTTCCCAAAGTTTGAGACCCACCATGCAGCTCTGGGGTTTGTTATTGCCTGATTATTATTATTATTATTATTATTATTATTTTCCTGCTCTTTCCCTGTACACTGACTGGTGGCACAGGCACAACCCCAACGTGTGGCAGCATAATTACACGTTGCTAATGAGTGACTGCAGCTCCTTTAGCAGCCCAGCCCGACACTTTATCGGGCGTTTGCAGGAGTCATGCAATTTTTGTATCATCATATATGGTAATATATTCACTGCAGCGTGACATGGGATGAGGTTCAATGAATAATGTAAAACCCAGAATAACACTGAATCTATATCAGATGCGCTTTTCCCCACAGCATTGTTTTAAAAAGGAAAATATTGATTCTGGTGGGGTTCAGCGGTTCAGAGCTCTCGGAGAACTCACGTTTTGCTGATCGATGCCAACCCTGTCCCTCCACGGCCACAAACGTGCAGCTTCCTGAGCCATCCCTCACCTCATTAGTGCTGACAAAGCTGGGCAGGGCAGGGAGGAGTCAGGGACATTTGCAGCTGGATCCAGATGTTGCAGAAGTGCAGCAGGTTCTGTTGGGCTCAGGTGAAACCTCCTTCTCTGTAATACATCAGTTTATTCCCCCAGTTACTGTCTTTGAATGCAAATTAGGATGGATAATTTGTTTTCCTTTCTTAACCAATTTCCCCCTATTCTGATCTGTGTCATTTATATTTGCGGGCCATTATCTTAGCCTCATTACAGCCTTTTAGCATTTGAATGAAAATATTGTAAAGAACCCAGAAGTTAGGCATCAAATGTCTGTGATGATAACTATAATCCTCGTGATAAAATTAAAAAGCACAATAGAAATAAGTGTGATGAGTTCAGGAAGTTGTACCAAATGCGATTGGAACCAACACGATGATGTTTGCCCTCTCCCCACTGCTTTTTTGTGTCTTTAAAAAAAGAGCTTTAAAGAAAGGGAAAGTTGCTGTGTATGGCCTAGGTAGGGAGCTAACAAAAAAAATTGAGATTTTTCTCTCTATTGAGGCTTTCATTAATAACTGCAAAAACTCTTGGTAATGCACGTGTGCTTTTCAGGAGCTTAAAATACTCTGGCAGCACTGGAGGAGGAGGAGGTGCTAAGCGGTGCCAAGTTCCTCAATGAAAATTACTCTCACCACCTCTGGTTTTGGAGCCAGATCGATGTTAATTAATCCTTGCCTCACATGTGAAGTTCTCCAACCTCACCGCCTCGGATTTTAGCTCAGCAGAAGCAGATGGAGGTTCCCGAAGCGCCTCCGAAATTCCCAGCCGAGTGCTCTCCTCGGTGACAATGCCAATTTGTCATGAGTGAAGTGTTTGACAAAAATCTGTCATTTTTTGAGAGAAGTTTTTCCCTGAAAGAAAAACCAGGGGGAAAAAAGAAATCAGCTCTGTTTTGAAACACGTCCTCACTCTGTTATCTTTATTTTGCGAAAGAGGGGGATGGAGAGGGGGGTTCCCATGGCCATGGGAGAGAAGTTTTTAGGAAGTTTTCCTGGAAACAAGGTGGCATTTTGAAGCAGGAGACCTTGTGTGAGGAGGTCTCCAGATTTTTCTGTTCTGGTGGTTTTTATGGACAGCTCTGTCCTTCAGGTCAGATGTGGCTCTCCAGGGCCAGCTCCTGTCTGGAGCTACATGGATGAATCACTGGCCTTCTGCAGAGATTCTTGGGGCAGGGCTGAGGTTGGGCAGCAGTGGCTGCAGGTGCTGGTGCCTCCAGGGCAGTGACACACAGCACCAGCCATATGCTCAAGCTGCATTTGATCAGCCACCAGCTCCTGCTCCGTGTTGTAGGGAGGAAGAGCTGTTCCCTTTGGAGTGGCAGTGCTGAAGCTGAGTCACTTTTTCACAGAATCATAAGATCAGCAAGGTTGCAAAAGCCCTCTAAGATCATCCAGTGCAAACCAACACTGCCAAGGCCACCACTAACCCGTGTCCCCAAATGCCACATCCCCATGTCTGTTAAACCCCTCCAGGGCTGGGAACTCCACCACTGGCTGGACAACTTTTTGACCCCATCTTGATTCTCTATTGCCAGTCTCTGGTGGGCCCTGCCCTTGGGGGTGTTTGGTTGGGATTTTTGGCAGAGTTGGGACAATTTTTGGTGGTGACCACCTGTAGTTTGTTTGCTTCAGAGCCATAACCCCGGTGAGACCTCCAAGCCCAGGAAGCTGGAGATGGGACACATGATGCAGGTTTGTCGTCTGGTGGGGCTTGTCAAGTTTGGATCAGCCTGCAGAGACCTTCAGAGCCAGGCTTGGGTGGGAAGGGTCTCTCCTGCCCCTGAAGAAGTGTCTTGGCTCGGGAGGGCTGAAGGAGGCTGGCCAATTTGGAATGAAGGGCCAGAGCCATCTGTGCTCACACCAGCACTTGTACCTTTCCCAGCAGCAGCCAGAATCCACGGGGAGTGACTCCAGGGACAGAAATACCTCCCTGGCCTCAGGAGGAATCCTGGCTAAGGCCAGGGACCACCACCAGCCACACAGCAATGGCTTCATCCAGAGCAAGGAGAGGAGATCAAGACCCAGCCCCAGTTTAACCACAGCCAAAGGGTGACTGCTGCCTGTCACAGGGACACACTCAGTGCCCAGAGCCTGGTGCCACCACACAAACCCAGGCATGACCCATCTTTGACTCGAGCAGCACCGTTTTTCCGTGTGCCTTCCAGAGGGATTATTAATCACAAAAGAAGGGGCAGAGGAATCCTTGCGGGTCCATTGCCGGGTCAAAGAGCAGCCGAGCTGCACTGCCTCAGCACGGACGGGTGCTGTGGGTGTGAGTAACGCTGCCGGGCATCATTAGTCAGCAGAAGCCAGGGCTCAGCCCAGCCCAGCACTGCCGGGCTCACCGGGCTCCTCTGCCAGGGGAGGAGGCTCCAAGGGGAGCTCTCGGGGAGCTTCGGCCTTGTGCAATGCCTGTGACGTGGAGAACCTCCTCCCTCTCTGGTTCGGGGTGCTGCAACTCAGCACCTTCCCGTGGCAGGTCACAAGGCCACCTTTGCTCTGGGGTTTCGTACGGGGCAGGATTAAAGCCGCCGGTGCCCCGGAGCCCGCGGTGATCCCCGGCTCGCCTGGGGTGGCTCCGGTGCATCGGGAGCTGACTCGGCACGGGCGCGCTCCGACTTGATCCCCGGGGAGGGAATTGTGCAAACAGGCTGCACAGATGGGAGGTGACGCAGAGTTTTCCTGGGCTTCCCGGAGCTGAGGTAGGTGATGGCAGCGGCCACGGGGCACCATGGCACACCTGGCTGGCAGCAGAGCCGTGCCGGGCCGTGTGGCAGTGCCAGCCTGCTGCGTGCGCTGGGTTTGCTGCAATGAGAGCCGCGCTTATTGCACAACAAAAACAACTCCCTTCCCTTTCCCCTTCCCAAGCCGCTGCGAGGGAGCAGCAGGAGAGGGAAGGGGCAATGCCCGCCAGCACACTGGGAGGCCAGCAGGGTCACAGGGTGGGTGACAGCCTGGTTTATTGACCCGGGTGTACAAGGTGGCCATGGGTGCATTCCTTCCCAGCCAGCACAGCTCACTCCTCCCGCTGTTGTATTGTCAGCCACTTCCCCAAAACGTCAAAGCCCATGGACACGGGGTGTGCCTCAGTTTCCCCATGCCTGAGATTCTGCTGCTGGGTGGCTGGCAGAGGCTTGGTGCTGTTGGAAAGTGGAATATGGTGATATTTTTTTGTCATGGACTGTGTTTTATGAGCTTTGTGCAAGCGCTGCCTTCCTAAGCAGAGCAAGAGGTGTGTGGTGACACAGTGCCAGGGCTGCCTCCAGAGCATCCCCACACCAGCAGCTGGCCGGGCAGGGCTCATCTAGTGAGGTTAACAGCGTAGAGACAGGAAAAAATTCATAAAGCCAAAGGGCTTCTGCCCAGTTCTTCA
This sequence comes from Pycnonotus jocosus, assembly GCA_013400435.1. Lineage (NCBI taxonomy): Eukaryota > Metazoa > Chordata > Aves > Passeriformes > Pycnonotidae > Pycnonotus > Pycnonotus jocosus. The sequence continues at coordinate 191,527 of VWYP01016943.1, forward strand.
TCGCTTTGGCAGGTGAAAAAAATTATAAAGCAAGTCTGCTGTGGGGGGCTTGGAAACAAGCAGCCCAGGCGGCAGGGTGAGGGCAGAGGTAAGAGTGCACCGTGGACTATAGGGAACAGAAATATTTGTGTTACGAAAAAATTCCTCACTTAAGGAGTGATTAAGCATTGGAACGGGCTCCTCAGGGGAAGTGGTGGAGTTGTCATCCGTAGAAGTGTTGAGAAACCCAGCAGATGTGACACTGCCATACGTTTTAGTGGCCATGGTGCTATTTGGTTAAAAGTTGGACTTGATCTTGAAAGTCTTTTCCAACCTTAATGATTCTACAGAAAAACTATACGAGTGTTTCAGAGAGTTTGGTTGTTCCGGTGTATTTTACGTGGCTTTTATCATAGAAAGCCAGGTGGTCTCTGCGTTCTCAACGGGTTTTGCTTTGTCCCTGCTCACGCCATCCCAATATACAACAAATAACAACTGCATTGCGAGAAAAAGCACGGCACGTGTTTGCCTTGCGAGGACGCGCTGGCCGCAGCCGTGCGCTGCCACCGGGGCTGCCTCGCCATCCTCCTGCCTCAGTTTCAGTGGCTGCTGCCCAGTATCGCCGACAGCGGTGGCGATGCAGCCGCCAGGACGTGGCTGTGGCCGCCGGGTGGGTGGCAGCGGCGGCAGCGATGGATGATTCCAGCCGGGAATCATTTCCGCCGCCGGCCGGCCGCGGGTTCCTGCGCGGCCCCGGGGGGCTCCGGGAGACTCGTGGGGGCCCCGTCCCGCTCACCTCGGGCCGTGCGGGGCAGAGCCACTCCTCCGAGCCGTGACATCAAGCGACCGGCGAGAGGTCAAATTCCCGGCGCAGGTAGCGCTGGCCGCACTTCCGCGCAGCGGGACCGGGGAGGAGCCGCCTTCCCGGGGACCCCCCCGCGCCCCCGGCCCGCCGGGCCCCGCCATGCAGTCGGAGCAGGAGCAAAGCGAGGCGGGGACGTGTCGCTGCCAGCAGGGCTCCGCTCCGCGCCCGGCCCATTGTCCGGCTGCCCAGGCACGGCGAGGAGCGGCCGCGGGCGATGCTCCGGCCAGGGCGCTGTGCCCCCGCTCGGACCACGCGGGTAAGAGGGTCCCCGGAGGGTCCCCGGAGGGTCCTCGAGAGCGGTGGCAACCCGGCGTGCACGGCTTTTCCCCCGGCTCGCTTTGTGCTTGGAGCTCGCTTCCTCCTGGGAGAAACAAAACAACGCCGGGGCCGCGGGGAGGGTGGCGGTGGTGGCCGTGCTGTCCCCACGCCCAGGGCCAGCCAGGGGCAGGGGCGAGGGGCTTCGTGTCCCCGCGGTGCTGGGGAGGGCCGGGCGGGCGGTCCCGGTGCCCCGTGGTCCATCTTGGCTCCCGGAGAAGTTGGAGCCAGCCGGGAGCTGGAGGAGGAGCCGGGAGCTTGGCTCCGGGCGCTGCCGCGGGGGTCGCAGCCCCCCAACCTGTGGCTCTTTGCCCTGTGTGCTCCTGGCAGCCTCCACAACCCCCCAGCCTGGCCCCTCTGCTCACCCTTCGTGCGTGCACAGGGGTTTAGATCAGGTTTTATTTACTTACATCCCCTCTGAGACACCCGCTAGCGTGTGGCCAGGGCGGACCAGAGACTGGGTGATTGCATGGTGGAAATAATCATTATTTTTGGAGTGGGGAATGCCAGGACATGGGGGTAACTTGGCAAGCAGGAGGACCCTGCACATCCTGCCCCAGCTGGGTGATGGGGCATGGGTCAGTGTGTGTGGCTGGGGGGTCTTGTCCCAGAGCTGTGACCGAGGCCAAGCTGGTGTCACACTCAGGAAATGCTCAGCAGTGGTGTTTGCAAGGGTTTGCTCTCACTGGGTGAAAGCTTTACTCTGAGATTCTTACGGATTGTCTGTGGCCAGGTGCAGCAGCTCACTCGTAGCATTGCAGCAACAGCACAGGGTGGAAATAAAAGCTTATTTATAATTAAGAGATAGGTGTGCAAAGCCAAAATTCATTTTGTTAACCCAAGAGGCTCTGCTGAGCACCCCGGTACCCAGCCAGGAGGGAGCACTGGGTGGCTGACAGCTCCTCTGAGGTCACTGTGTGCCACAGTGCTGCGGACTCTGTACTGAGGGATGTGCCTGGGAGGCACAGCAGGACTGGGCTCCAGTGGTGATTTACAAAGGTCATTTCCTTGCACTTATCCCCTTGAGGAGATGATGCTGTGGGGTGAAGAGAGGGCTCGTTTTGAGCCACTGTGGGTCCATTGTGGTGTCGAAGGGAAGGGTTGGATGTGTTGGCTTTGCCCCAGCAAGTCTTGGGCAGTGGCAGTGGCTGGGTCCTTTTACAAAAGTTTGGGGTTGGAGGGACCTTTAAGCCCATCTCATCCCAACTCCTGCCATGGGCAGGGACACCTTCCACTGTCCCAGGTTACACCAAGCCCTGTCCAACCTGGCAGCCACAGCTTCTCTGGGCAACCTGTGCCAGGGCCTCCCCACCCTCACAGGTAGGAATTTCTTCTTAATATCTAACTGTGCTCTCTGTCAGTGAGAAGCCATNCTAAAATCCCATTAGGGGATATTCTAATATCCCATCTAACTGTGCCCTCTGTCAGTGAGAAGCCATTCCCCCTCGTCCTGTCACTTCAACACCCTGGTCAGAATTCCCTTTCCAGCTCTGTACCTTTGCAAGAGGGAAGTCCCAAGCTGAGAAGCTACTTAAAAATCAGAGGTGGTGAAATGCTCTTTAAAACACAAACCCAGCTCATCCCTGAGTCTTGAATCTTTATTTTTTTCTAATAAGGTTCTTTAGGACCCCCTGCATTTCTTATCCTAGGACAGAGGTGTGTGTACATGTATATTTATCCTGCTGATGTTCTGGATAAAAACACACCCTTGACTTGTGCCCAGCAAAGCAAAAACCATCTCACTGTCAAACTCACAAAAGCGGCACAAAATGCAGCTTTCACCTGAGACACTGATTCACCCACACGAGCCTCGTCGTTTGTTCTGCATCCATTTTTAATATGTCCCCTCCAAAGACAGAAATGCCTGTACAGCAATCATGTCAGCTGAGTTACATGGGAAAAAAAAAGGGCTTTTAAATGGATGTCTTTAAAGTGATGCCTGTTCCAAGGCCAGTAAAAGGCTTTGCTGCTGCATGGAGGGTTGGTTTGCTGCCCAGAGGAGTCCAAGATGGGATTTGCAGGAGCAGGAGTGGAAACTTCAGCCCCAAATGCTGTCTGGAGATGTTCACCACAATTTAAAAAAAAAAAATAATAATCTCATTGGTATTGTCTGTTAACACCCATCAGTGGTTGAAGTATAAAGGATGCAGAATGCAGCAGTGTCATGGAAGTTTAATGTGATCAACTAAAATATAATTAACAGCCAATTTTTTCAGTGGGAATGGTAGTTTTCATCAGCTGGTCTGGGAAATGTTTCAATTGCATTAGTTTTATCTCTGCCCACTTGCAGCAGGTTTGGAAGGGGTTGGAATGAGTGATGGGGCTTGTCAGTACAAGGCAATACCTACTTCTCCCCTGGGTAGTCAGGAATTACAGAAGGCACCCAAGTCCCCTCCCCCTCCAAAAAAAGGTTAAAAAGAGGAGGGAAAATTTAAAAGGGACAAAAATACTGGGGGAAAAAGTGCTGGGGAAGCTTTTTACATTGAGGTTGTTGCATTTAGGAGGCGATTCCTAATGGCAGATTTAACTTTGCACCCTGATAGTGATGCTTGCAAGGGTGAACTGCAAAAAAAAAAAAAAAAAACCCTTTTAAAAAATACTCTTTTCTCCTGATTGCTTTTGCATCATGTTGGGGGGTGTGTGGAGTCCCTTGTGAGGGACACTGAGCCCTGGTCACTGCTAAAGAGGGCTGATGCTCACTTCAAACTCCTTTGCAGCTTCAAGTAGAGGCACAGCTCCATCCAGCTCACAGGAATGACATGAAAATCCTCCCTCAGCCATCTGTATGTGGAAGAAATAGTGGCTGAAATGAGGTTCCTGAGTAATTGACCCCATTTTTCCCAGCTATTGGGACTTTCCTGTAATGATCACAAAGAGCTGCCTGCAGACAGGGTGTTTCAGGTCATTTATTTAGGTACTTAAACTTGGCAGAGCAACAGGGGTTTTCTCCCCCCTGTTTTAAAGTGAAGCTGAAATTTCCTTTTCAAGCTGAGTCTCTTAATGCAAATTATGCCAATAACATGGGATTTCTCCACAAGACCCTTGATAGCAGGAGGTGCTGGAAAGGTGGGATGGAACCTTGCAGGAGAGTGATGCAGAGCAGATGCTCCATGCTGGGGGAGAAGTGCTTTGAAGGGGAAGATTGGTGTGATTTTGGTGGGCAGAATATCAGAGGAGGCATTGGAGAGATGGAAATCCTGTACACAAGTGAGTGTCATTACAGGTGTGTGCCCAGAGAATTTGTGGCTGCCTCATCCCTGGAAGTGTCCAAGGCCAGGTTGGACAGGGCTTGGAGCATCCTGGGATAATGAAAAGTGTCCCTGCCCATGGCAGGGGGTGAAACAAGATGAGCTTTAAACTCCCTTCCAACCCAAATCAGTTTGTGATTCCATGACATTGGCAGGAGCCCTGAGAGGGAGCTGGAAAGAGGGATTTTCCTATCAAACCCTGGCTGCATGGATTGTGCTTTCCAATTTTATGTATATTTAAACCAGATTTGGCTTTGCCATATATATAAGAATATATATGCAGCAAATAACTATATATTGCAAAGCATAATCCTTTTTTTTCCTACAGATACATATATATATGTCTGTATATCTCAAATCATATGTCAGAAAAAAGCAAGACTTTTGGATATATGGCTGATCAATAATTCAGGTTCTCCATAGGCTTTGGCTTGCAGCCAGCAGCGTGGGGAACATGTTGCTGCATGCTTCTCTCCAGATTACATCTGTAGCTTCTCACAGATCTCAGATTTTAATCCTTCAGCAGTTTCTGCCTGAATCAGGAGCTGAGTACTAAGTGGGGATGAAATTCCCTTGTTGTCTGTTGCAGAGGAGAGATGCTGTTCAGTTTTTTCAGTGTTTTTAACCGTGACCAGAGGGGCTCAGTGCATTTTTGGAGATCTGCACTGGGCAGTGCATTACAGCACCTTGGGCCATACCCAAGGACCCCTCTGGAATTCTTTGCTGCAGAATTCCCCCCAGGCTGTCTGTCCTTGGTCTTGTTTCCCCTCTCCCTTTCCCAGATCACTTCCTGCCATGTGGGGATTTTCTTGGTTCCCACCAAAATGCTGCAATTTGCAGGAATCTGTCGGGATCAGTGCAGGCTGCCCTGCCGCCATCCTCATCTGCTGGTTAATTTTTTTTCCCAGGAATAGCCCTTGGTAAAGTGGCATGTAAGGAAAGGTGAAAATGACTTTTCAGTGGGGGAAAAAAAAGCAATTTGTTGCAGCCAGGGGTATTTTGTGAGGTTGCAGGGGTCTTTCTGTGGCTGGGGAAGGCGCTGGGTGGGTTTTGCACACTAAATACTCCACCATGTGTGAGCCCTTCACATCCTCTCAGGGTTCCCAGAGGCTGGAGGGGACACACTGCATTTCTCCCATCCCTGGGGAAGATCCCGTTGGCCTTGGCCTCCTCCAGCTCTTGCTTTTTGCACGGATTTCAAGAAAGCCGCACCAAACACCCCCCAGCCCGGAGCTCGACTGTTCCTCATTAGTGACTTTATTGCTAAATAATTTACAGAATGGGGCCTTGCCAGTTTTCATTCGGGAAGCATTTCAAGTATGTGCAGCAGATTTTATGCCTTCCTGGTGCAGCTGCTGGCGGGGAGCTGCCTCTCCCTGTCCTGTCCCCGGCGTCACCTCCCAGCCTCGCTCCTCCAGCGGTGCCGGAAAGGAAACGGCCCCTGCACAGGGACCCGAGGAGGAATTGGGGGGAAAATCCCTGTGTTCCATGCCCAGTTGGTGTCCTCCAGGCTCGCTGCTACATGGGGGCACTGGGGAAAGGACACAACTGCTGTGGTTTGGAGAGGAGGTGTTTGGGTTTCGTTTCTGTTTCATTTTTCTGATAACCGTGACGTATGTGCTGATGGGGTAATTTTTTCTCCCCGTGGGCACCATGCCAACCCAAGAGGATGTGGATTCCTGGAAGTGTTCAAGTCCAGGTTGGACTTAGAGCAACTTAGTTTAGTGGGAAGTATCCCTGATTATGGCAGAGGGTAGGACTGGATGGTCCAAGCCAAGCCATTCCATAACTGTATGAAATCAATAAGCCAGTTTGGTGTGTGAAAGGGCTTCTCTCCACCTGTTTTTAAAGGGGCGGGAGAGCAAAGCCAGACTTGGAGGGAGGATTGCAGCAGCACCTGCACAGGCCAAAAGTGTTTTGCAGGATGAGGGTGATGGGTGCAATATGGAAATAGCAGAAAAACACTTTATTACACTAAAGAGTGGGTGCAGCAGTAGGAAATGAGGTACTGGAGCTTTTCTCCAGTGCCTGCTGTGGAGGGGATCCCAGCTGATTCTGCCAGGATGCTCCTGCAGTGTAGCTGCTTGGAGGAGTGAGCAGTCACTGTGTGTAAATCTGCAAAATTCAAGATTTGGGGCTGTGGATGGAAGCATCATCCTCCCTTTTCCAGCCTCTCAGTGGTTTTGTTGAGTGTGCCCTGAGCATGTGGGTGTCTGGAGGCAGAGCTGAGATGTTTGAGAGTTCAGGAGAGTCTGTTGGAGCCCAGCCCTGTCAGTGAGTGGTTTGGATAGGAAAGTCCTCCTTGGTTTCTTATTACTATTACTATCACTATTACTATTACTATCACTATTACTATTACTATCACTATTACTATTACTATTACCATTACCTATCATCATCTATTTTTATTTTTTTAATGCAAAAGCCAGCACCATCACTATTACACATCGACACCTATTTTTATTTTTTTCAATGCAAAGCCATCACCTCTATCAAAGCGGAGGCTCCCCACCTCCTTCCCAGTGCCTTCCCCATCCATCCTCCTCCTCCTCCAGTGCGTGGTGCAGGTTTGGGGCTGTGCAGAGCCAGCAGGGAGGGGCCATTCCAGCAGCATTTCCCCGCAGTTTCCAGCAGGCACTCGGGAGCCGTCGCTCACTTCCTCACATTGTGTCTCCTCTTCCTCCAGCGCTGCTACGGGAGGAGGTGGCCCAGCTGCAGGAGGAGGTCCACCTGCTCCGGCAAATGAAGGAAATGCTGACCAAGGACCTGGAGGAGACCCACGGCAGCAAATCCCCCGAGGTGCTCTCGTCCACCGAGCTGAAGGTGCAGCTGGCACAGAAGGAGCAGGAGCTGGCGCGGGCCAAGGAGGCTCTGCAGGGTAAGGGCTGCGCCTCCCTCTGCTGCAGCACCCTCAGCTTTCAAAAAGTTAATTCATGAGGGGAGGAAAAGCCATCCTTTTGGCTTGGGGTCTGCAGAGTGCCTTCACCAGGCACTGCTGGTGTCCCTGGGACCCTGCACCCTGCTCTGCTGGCCTGGCGAGGGGTGGTGTGGAGCTGGGAAGGACTGGGGTGCAGCAGTGGGCTGGGAAATGGGATGTGAGGGCTGATTGCAGCACTGCAAAGGAATTCCTCCACAGCTGTAGAGTAGAGCCAAGGCAGCAGCTGAAATGCAGCTGGAGATGGGGTTTGGGTTGGATTTGAGTCCCTTGGACTCATGGAGGGAAGCTGCGAGTTTCCCTTGGAGTTTCCTGGTGACTGCAGCTCTCCTTGTCCTGCGTGGAGTTACCTCCAGGTGACTGCAGGGTCTCCTCCTTCCTTCACTCCTGCCTTTGGGGGTTTCTGTGGCAGTCAGGGCTGTGCTCTCCCTTCCTCACCAGCACAGCAAGCCCTGGGAGCTGGGGTGTGCGGAGCAAAATACAACATTGCAGCTTTTCCACCCTAAACCCGAGCTGACAATAAATCCAGGCAGGCTGGTTTGTTAGCTGGGGCCAGGGGATGATCCTGAGCAGGGAAGGCTCTCACTTGTCAAACCCTGGCAGCGCTGCAGCTCTAAATATCATCTCAAATCCCCAGCATACCGAGGGGAACTTGCACTTGTCAGCTTGTGTTTGCAGATTATGAGGAGAAGCTGTCAAAAGTTTTCAGGCTCACAGGCCGAGCGGCACGTGGGGAGCTGTGGGGCCTCTGCATCTCCCCCTGTCCGGGATGCTGAGATGCTTCGAGGTGCAGAGATTTGGGCTGAATCAGTGTTTGGGGAAAGGACTTCAGAAAATTTTGTTTGAATCACTCTCTGATGTACAGAAACATTCCTATATATCAGCAACAGCAAAAATAGCTCCAAAATCCTGCCTCCCCCCACACCACCAGTGCATCCTCGGGCAGCAGGAAATGCTCTGGGTTTATAGAGCTGTAATTGGAGGAGAAAAACCGCAATTAGGGAATGTTTGCTCCATGTGGAGGGGGCAGGGAGGGAAGTGCTGATAAATGCAAAATGCAGAAACACAGAACTGTTATAATATTAGTTGCAAAAAGAATAAGAGTAAGAAGTCATCTCAGAAGCTGCAAGGAGGTTGTATGTGCTTCTGTGGAGGGTAGTCCAGAGAAAAAGTGAGCTTGGCTTGAAAACTGTGAGTATTTAAGGAATATAATATTGGGGTTTTATTGGGCTTTTATTTGCCAATATTCAAGCCTCTGAGCTTGGTTTTCCAGGACTTGTCTGCAGGTGTGGTGGCTAGGAAGAGAGGATCTCAGCTGGCACTGGGATGGGCACAGAGCAAGAAGCCTTTTTTCAATTGATGCTCCTTCCCTGTCCTGCAATATTAAGAAGCTTCTGGGGGTTTTGGGAAAGTTGTCCGGGCTGGATCTGGGTGGGAGGCTCTGGGCAGCAGAGCAGGTTTGGCAGTGACTGAGATGGATAACTTGAAAACAAGATCAGCAGCTGCAGGGGGAAAAAAATAATCCTTTTTGCTTTCCATGAAGAATTGTCCAGAGAGAAACGGAGCCAAAACTGGAGGAAAAACGGTGTCTGGTGACTGTTTCTGCCAGGGGAGATGGATCTGCTGATGGACACACTGAGGAGATCATGGCTCTGTAGTAAGGAGCTGTGGGATAAGGCTCTGCCAGGAGCACAGGGAGCCTGTGCCATGCTGTCCTGTAGTTTAAGGAATCTGTGTGAGTTGTATCCTGCAGCCAGAACATCTCCCAAGAGCAGCTCCTCCTCACAGCCTGCATTCCTGCATCCCCAGTGCCACATCCTCACCAAAGGCTGCCCCCCACATCCAGCAGCATCAGCTGCATCATCCCTGTGCCTGCAGCAGCCCACGATCCATGGTGGGTCCTGTGGAATGTCATTAGCAGATAAATTATATGGAAATCTGTCATCATTGCTGGCTCTGAGCCTGGAAGTGCAGCACAGCTGGTTCAGATGGATCTTGGCTTGCTGGGCCGTGCTGCACAGGGAAGCAGAGAGGGTTTGCTGGTTGGGTTTGCTCTTGGGGGCTTCAGCAGTTTTTAAAACCCTTTATTTTGCACAACCCCGCAGGGTTTGGTTTGTGATGGTCTCCATGGAGGGTGGGTTCATTGCCCCCCTTTAGAGGTGCATTTCCAGCCCTTTCCAGCAGCATTTGGCACAGGGATGAAGCTGATAAGCCTGTGCTGCATCTCCCTGTGCTGTGCTATCAAGTCCTTGCTGTGGAGGGCAGGAGCAGGGATCTGGCCCAGCACAGGGTGCTCTGCAACAGCAACTTGACCAGTTTCTTTATTTTTGTCAGCATGTGCTTTACACATCTTTATTCCACTTTTTCCTGGGCTAATTCCATCTTTTGTGCTTTTTTTAATCCATGAACATCCAATTAAAATCCCACAGTGCTACGTCCTGCTGCGCTCTCCACTTCTGCCACAGCTGGGACTCTGAACTGTGCCTCCAGCCTCAGTGCAGGTTTTATTTCCCCCTGGCTGGAAAGGTGTGGATGTGGTCTGGATTTCTGGTGTGCAAGTCCCTGATGGGGGAAGTTGCAGACAGCTTTATTACTGCTGGTCCTGCTGTGGGCAGGGACTGTGCCCAAGTGCCTGGGGGACTGGAGGAGCTTCTTGGCTGGGTGACATCCATGAGCTAATGGCAGAAACCCCATTTCTGGGAAGGTTTATCCAATATGCTGGAGTTTGCCTGCGGGATTATCACACAGAGAGCAAACCTGGTTTGTTTCCTTTTTTGAGTGCCAGGGTGGAAACCTCAGGCTGACTTTCCCTGCTGCTTGGAAAGGCATGACCCAACTTCATGTCTGCTCCACAAATGGCTTGTAGCCTGGTTCTCTGCCTCCCTCACCTTCAGCTCAAAGCTGTGACTCCCTGGGAACAGTATTTGGGCTGGGGAAAGCCTCCTACAGAGATCCACAGCACCCTCAGCTTGCTTGTGGGTAGCAAAGAAATGGGTGAGCAGGTGTCCCAGTGGATGGATGATCCAGAAGATGGGGGTTGCATCCAGGGGATATCCCAGAAGGATGTGTGACCTGGCAGGTGGTTGTCCCAGAAGATGGGTGTCCCACTGGATGGATGTCTTGACTGATGGATGTCCCAGCCATGGACCCATCTCCACTGTAAGGACATGGAGCTCTACAGAAAACCTGTTGTTCTCCTTTGAAGAGCCACCTGAAGTTTTCAGAAGTCATTCACCACTTTGTTGACTGCTGGGTCGGGTTTGGAAAGCCCTTGGCTGTTACCAGGTAAACTCTCCCAAGGAAAATTGCCTCACCTAACTTTTTCCTGAAATTTGACATTGGGTGCTAATTTCCTGCCTGCTCCATAACTCCACAGCCAGGAGTGAGTGCTGGCTCTGCTTTACAACCCCAGAACATTGGGTTTTTTTTCAAGATCAGGATCTTCCTGCTGGTGACAGCTGCCCTGGAGACTGCATGTGCCTCTTTAATTGCAGAGCAAGGAGCAGCACTGAGATCCTGATTTTATGGGTTAGTCATGGTGACAATATTGGATTTCATGGCTGCAAGGAAGAAACAGGAGAAATTAAGTAAATGTTAATGGGACAGGATGGGTTTGCACATTGCTGTTGCACAGGGCATCCCTGGGGTGCCAGCCCTGCTCCCCGAGGATGCTCTTCCCTGCATTAGAAATAAGTGTGTGGTTCAGTAAGTGATAAAGTCAGCTCTGATTCTTTTCCTGGCATGAAAATTCACATTGTGTGAGGTGAGAGAAGGACTTGGAAGTGGATGGGAGTCATGGAAAGCTGCTCTTTGGAGTTCAAGGGTGTGCTGCATCTCTGCCAGTTCCCCGGTGTGTGTCTGGGCATTGCTGCCTCATCCCATTCCCATTCAGGGGTGTGAAACTGGGCAGAGATGCTGNTGTTCTGTAATTGGTATCCCCTTCATCTGATCCTATCAATTGCAAAGAGGGAAGGCAGTGTTTAGAGCAGCCCCCATCCTGGAGGGAGATGCTTGGGTTTGGGATACAGGAGCTAATTCCCAGCTGGAAGCTGTTGGATGGTGGGATCAGACTGAGGACATGAGGTGGTGACACTTCCAGTGGTGACACTTCCAGTGGTGGCATTGCTGGGTGGCTCCAGCCCTGCTGCTGTCCCAGACAGGGCTCTGTGGAGCAACTAGATTTGGCTCCTCACATAGATCTGGGAATGAAAGGTGCTGAGGGGATGGATTTTGAATTGTTTTGGCTGCAGAAGGAGCTGGTCTCGTTATGTGTCTGTGTCCATTGTTCTTCTCCCAAAGGACGGAGGGGTGGATCGAGTGGCAGGAGGGGGAGGCTCAAATAACAGGAGGGCAGGGTGACCTGGGGCAGGTGGGGATGGTGCTGAGAGCTGGGGGGATTCACCCAGCTCATCCCAACCCATCTCCCCCATCCCTCGCTGCCAAGGCTGGTGCTGAGCTGCCGAGTCCAAGGGGGGCTGCTGTGTCCCCCCCTCCTTCTGCCATGGGCTTTGGGGAGGAGAGGAGAATTAATAATGCAAGTAAGAGAAGTTCTTTCCACTCATGGCCTGGGTTTAGGATTTCTTGCTTCTTTTCTTGGGTTTATAAAGAGGTCAGGGGTTTGGCCAGAGCCCACCGTGGGCTGGGGGAGTTTATTTGGATACTTGTGGGGGTTTGGGATACAGAAACCTGGCCCTGGATCATCAGATTAAAGGAAAAAAAGCCATTTCACCTCCTCAGATGGCCTCGATAGCCAGGGAAAATCTGCTTTATCCCTCCTTGGCTGGCCATGGATTGCAAAGGCTCGTTTCCCTCGACCCAGTAATTAGCTGGGCTTGTTTGCTAAGGATGAATTAAGCTGCTGCAGCAAGTGGGGCTCAGTCCAGGAGCTGCTGGCAGCCCTCATAGCTCACTTCTGCCTCACTTTTTATTTTTCTCCTGCCTTTTTCAATTAATTTCCTATTAATTTGGTTCGGAATGAAGTTCTCAAATGACTGATAAATCTTACTTAAGCTTAGGAGCTAATCATTCTTAGAGGAAGGAGAGTAATAGAGGGAAGCAAAAAAAAAGTGTGTTAATTTCAGCAAATCTCTCAAATATGAAATGCAACAAATGGCAAATTGTCCTATTGGGTTAATAGGAAAAAAATCTGCTCTTTCAATACCCAAACCTCATCATCCTCTTGTAATACTGATACACTGGCCTAAATATTGGTAAATATTAGTATATTGATACATATTCAACCTTGGGAGATAGTTAACCTTCTTCTAATAGTACTTCAGAGCAGTTTCCTTTTTTTTATTGGCAAGTGATTAAATGTTTTCTGTAAATCTTTAAAGGCCATGAACAGTGCCACTAATTAAAGGAGTTTGTATGCTATAGGGGACTCACTATTTAATTAAATTCATTAGGATTCTTTTGTTGCCTCCAGCATCAGAGATTGGCAAATGTGACTTAAACTTTTATAAGAGCCTCCCAGTATCCTTGAGGAAATTAAATTTTACATATATAGATATATATGTGTCTGTGGGGTCTGCATCTCACACCAGTATGGTTTGGTCAACTTATGATTAATTTTTCTTTTTTAGCAAGTTTTTAGTTCCTGTGAAAGAATGGGGCAGGGGAAGGTGGTGGTTAAATGCAGGCAGTGGGAAAGGGCTTTTTCAAAGTCATGGGTGTGGTTGTGATTGTTTTTAGAGGATTTCTGTAGTAATTTCCTAAAATGGGAAAAAAGTAAGGGAAGTCCTGGTGTCAGAGGAGGCTGAGTTGTCCCAGGAGGAGTCATGTTCATTGAAGTGGGCAAGGAAAACTCCCAAGAGCTCCTTGTCACAGGACAATGTGACTTTTTGCAGCATTTCCTACCTCATTTTCTGGTTTTCAGTGTTCTGATTTACCTCCAGTGCTTACTGGCAGAATAGTTGGTCCAAAGAGTTTCATCTCTTGGATTTTAACAGATAAAAATTTCTATAGTCCCAAGCATCTCCCTCTTTCTCCACTATTTAGCCTGATTTTTCCCCCCATCTTTTTCTCCTCTCACTTGCAAACCCCTCCTTTCCTTACAGCTCCATTCCAAGAACTTGATTTATTGATCATCTTCCCAGCTCACACTTAGAGTAAGAAACAGTAAGAAAAGCAGAGTAAAACCTGTGCACAGAAGTTCATACCTGAATAAACCTCTTCTGGAGACTGTGGTTGGGACAGGTTGGGATGTGGGAGCTGCACAGAGCTGGATGAGGGGGAGCTGCTCTGATTTTGGGGTTTATTCCAGCACATGTGCAGGGCTAGGTAATCCCTGCTATCAGACTATTCTGCCTGAGGGTGTCTGGGGCTTCACAGCACATCAATTAATGATGCTGTCCCTGCTTACAAGCAGGTGGAAATGCCTTTTGAGGGTTCCCAGCCAGAGGAGGGTGGGAGCAGAGCTCCCCTGTGCTGGGTGAAGCAAAGCCAAGGGTGCCAAAGGTGCCTGAAGGAAATTAATTCCCCTTTCAGAGTGCCATGGTCATTGTTTCCTTGTGTTTCTTACATTGTCTTTATTATCCCCATGTGTTGAGAGGAGCCCAAAGGTGTTCCTTAAACTCCTTACATGCAGTTTAAGCCTCCAGATGAAGTGACTCATTCCAGGGGGTAGAAAACACAGCGTGGGCTGAAACACCCACTGTGATTTCTGTAATCTGATGGAGAAAGGTTGGATGTGTGCATGGAGACAGGTCCCTCTCGTGATGCTGCATCATCTTTTGGCAGCTTTTGTAGTGTACACAGCCACAGGTGGCTTTGGGATTGGTTTTTTTTTCTGGAGAGTTTTGGGGGCATTTAGGTTTGTTTTTTCTTAAATAATACAAACAACAACTTGCAAGACTCAGTAATTCAATACAATGAGTGCAGGGAGAGTTGGAGGGGCAGAGAGTGTTTGATGGCATCCCTGAGCAGCACTTGCTCAGGGTGGAAAAGCAGGAATATGTCATGAAATGTTTGTGATCTGCTTCCTAAACTGGGCAATATTTTGGTGGGGTGGGGTGCACCTGGAGCAGGGNGTTGGTTTTGTTCTGGAGAGTTTTGGGCGGATTTAGGATTAGGATTTAGGATTTTTTTTTTTAATAATATAAACAACAACTTGCAAGACTCAGTAATTCAATACAATGAGTGCAGGGAGAGTTGGAGGGGCAGAGAGTGTTTGATGGCATCCCTGAGCAGCACTTGCTCAGGGGGGAAAAGCAGGAATATGCGATGAAATGTTTGTGGTCTGATTCCTAAACTGGGCAATATTTTGGTGGGGTGGGGTGCACCTGGAGCAGGAAGCCACAGGGCACTTCTGCAGCACTGCCAAGGACCAGGTTCAGTACTGGGTGAAGCATTGATGTACAGAAATGACCAAAACTCCTTGACCTGTGTGAGATTTCTGTGATCCTCCCTGCATTGCCAGCCTTGCACAGCTGTCCCAGGGTTGGTGGTCAGCGAGCATCCCTCACTGGTGCAGTGAGGAGGGTGGAAGGTTTTGGGTTCCTCTCAGGGCTGTTGAAACACCCATGACATCCCAGATGCCTCTGCTCCATCCCCTCATCCCAACACAGCATCACTGAGCTGGAAGGGGACACTCAGGGAGCCGTGCCCTGGGCTGGTGGGAGCGCTCCAGAATCCGCCTCGCTGCTAAAAATAAACCAGTTGTGGTTTATTTATCCTGGAAAGGGAGCAGCAAGTTTTCCTGCACCAGGCCCTGAGGCTGAGGCTGCAGTTTTGCTCCCAAACCTCCTTTTCCAGGGTCTGAGCTGCCCCTTGGAGGATGAGCAGTGACAAGGAACCATGGTAGTGACATGATGGGTGTTTTGAGGGGTGCAGCAATGGGGGTGAATTGGGCACCTTCTCCCAGCCCAGCCCCTAGGATTGTAATTTCGGTGCTTTTTCCTTGAAAAACAAAAGAGATGGAGTCAAGGAGTCCTCCTCTCTCCCACAGCCATGAAAGCCGACCGCAAGCGCTTGAAGGGGGAGAAGACAGACTTGGTGAGCCAGATGCAGCAGCTGTACGCCACGCTGGAGAGCCGGGAGGAGCAGCTCCGGGACTTCATCCGCAACTACGAGCAGCACAGGAAAGTGAGTGCAGAGCCCAGCACCGTGATCTCGTGGCACACAGGGCTGGCAGCAGGTTGAGTGGTTAAACCTGGTTTGTAATCTGGCCAAATCCCACTAAAGCCCCAGCTGGACTCTTGCTGGAGTTGGGATGGACCACAGCAGGTTAAGGTTAAATAAACGCTGGGGGAAATAGAGCCAAACCTGGGGAATTTGATGCAATTTTAACCAGCAAGCATTTCTTTCTGGAGACTGGCTGCATCTCCCCAAAAAGGGTTGACGTTCCTGCCAGCTCAGGGCTCTCGTGGTTGGGTGGTCCCCAAGGGGGTTGTGATGGGGGGTTTTTAGCAGCACATGGATTTTCCCTTCCTGATGGGCACCCCATGTCCCGACAGGAGAGCGAGGACGCGGTGAAAGCCCTGGCGAAGGAGAAGGACCTGCTGGAGCGGGAGAAGTGGGAGCTGCGGCGGCAGGCCAAGGAAGCCACCGACCACGCCAGCGCCCTCCGCTCCCAGCTCGACCTGAAGGACAACCGCATGAAGGAGCTGGAGGCCGAGCTGGCCATGGTGAGATGGATAATACAGATCGGAGTGTTGGCTGCACTGGTGGTGTAGCAGTGCATTTCCACACTCAAACAAATGTTTCCAAATAAGGGGAAAAGGGGTTTCAGTTATCCCCCTGACTTTTTAAGGAGGAGCACCAGAATTTTCCGTTCTTTGCTCACCTTGGTTGGCCCAGAGCCAGCACAGGGACACTGGTTGGGCTTTGGAAATGTTTCTCAAAACCTGTAGCTGTTCCTATTGGCAGCAAGCCAAATTAGTCCCCCTAAAACATTAAGTATTTAAGAAGGAGCTTTTTGGAGTGTCTTAGTCAGGTGTCAGATGCTTCTCTGGCACCTGCACATGGCTTCTGTTCTTTTGTTTCTGTATAATTTGTTATTTTCTCTTTTATTAAAGAGAAAATTTATTTATTTATTTATTTATTTCTCTTTGTTTTACAAAACACACCCAATGTGCCCTCTGGCAATATTATTAAACCACTCTGGGAGGTTGCAGGTCAACCCTCAGGCTCGATCCATCTTCAGGGGGCTCATTACACTCTGGCCACGTGTAAGACTGTGTCATGGTTGCACTACTGCAATACTGAGAGGAAAATACTGCTTCTCTCAAAAGGAGCTTGATATCCTTGGCACAGGGAACATCACTCAAAAATAACTTGATATCCCTGGCACAGGGAGCGGCACAGTTGGGATCTTTGCTTGCCCGGGGGAGGGTGGGTTTGGTGTGCTGTGTGTTGCTCCTCATTCTGCTGCTCCAGATGTTCATACAATTTTCCCACTCCATCACCACCTCAATGTGCTCCCCCAGGCCAAGCAGTCGCTGGCTACGCTGACCAAGGACGTGCCCAAGCGGCATTCCCTGGCCATGCCGGGCGAGACGGTGCTGAACGGCAACCAGGAGTGGGTGATGCAGGCTGACCTCCCGCTGACCGCCGCCATCCGGCAGAGCCAGCAGACCCTCTACCACTCACACCCCCAGCACTCGGCGGACAGGCAAGGTGGGCACCCCGTGGATGGGGATGGGGGCAAGTTCTCAGGGCCAAACCCCTTCTGGGGAGGGAAGGAGATGGTCAAAATCACTCCTCCCCTGAAATATGTTTTTGGAAGTTGTGGGAGTTCAGGACCTCTGAGCTGCCAACCAGTATGATTGAGCAGAAGCTGGTTATTGTTTGCATTAAGCTGTTTTTATACATTCTGAGTCAACTGTTCATGGGGTCACACATTATTTGGTTGGAGGCTCTATATTGTCCATGCATTTAGCACACATCCTTCACAACACAAGGGCAACAAGGCTGGAAAGGGGCTTGGAACACAAACCCTGTGAGGAACAATTGAGTGTGCTGGGTTTGTTTAGCCTGGAGAAAAGGAGAGACTCAGAGGTGACCTTATCACTCTGCAATTCCCTGGAAGGTGGCTGTGCTCAGGTGGGGGTTGGTCTCTTTCTCCAGGCAACCCTGGACAGAACAAGAAGACACAGTCTCAAGCTGTGCCAAGGGAAATATAGGTTGGATATTAGGGAAAAGTTTTTCACAGAAAGAGTGATAAAGTACTGAAATGGTCTGCCCAGGGAGGTGGTGGAGTCACCATCCCTGGATGTTTAAAAAAGACTGGATGTGGCACTGGGTGCCATGGTCTAGTTGAGGTGTTAGGGCATAGGTTGGACTCAATGATCTTGAAGGTGTCTTCCAGCCTAGAAATTCTGTGATTCTGTGATTCTGTGACACATGATTGGTCACAGTCCATCATCACGTTGGGCCTCCTTTATCTACTTCTTGCATCCTTGGTATTCCATTTCTCAGGCTCTTCTTCCTTAATTTAGCTCTGTCTTCTGTCTCAGTAACCGTGACAAATTCCTGAGAGAGTTCTGATAAGACTGACTAAAGATGGCGTTAGGCTGGCGCACACGATGGGCTGAGCTGTTCAGATACACTGCTGCAGGAAGTGCATCTTTTTGCTTTGCTGGTGCTGATTCCCTGTTTTCCCCCAGCGGTCAGGGTGAGCCCGTGTCACTCCCGGCAGCCGTCCATCATCTCCGACGCCTCCGCGGCCGAGGGTGACCGATCGTCCACGCCGAGTGACATCAACTCCCCCCGGCATCGAACGCACTCGCTCTGCAACGTAAGGACCTGCCTGGGGGGGCTCTGAGGCCCTGCTCTGGGGAGATGGGCTATGGGGGTTCTGCGGGGTCTCTGTTTCCCAAAACAGCGGAGTTTCATTCCTTCCACTGGGTTTGGAGTGGGGGGTACGTTGGTTGGCTGACCTGGAACGCTGCTGCCCTGGGGTTTATCCCAGCCCCACTGCAGTTCAGCTGCACAAATGCTGCCTTTTGCCTTGGGGGTAGAGGGTTTGGGGCTGTATCAGGGTTGATTCAATGGATCCATCTCCTTGTGCCATAGGGGGACAGTCCTGGACCGGTACAGAAGAACTTGCACAATCCAATTGTACAGGTAGGGCACAAATCCTCTCAAATCCTGCTTGTGAGATGAGACCCTTTCCTGTGCTAGAAAGTATTTGGGGGTGGTGGGTCAGAGGCACCAATTTGGGGTGAATGGAAGTCATCCTGAATTTAAAGTCTGGGATGTCTCATATTCCCATAATTTGCCCCAAAGTTCAGTAATGCTGTGAGCGTTCACTGAGCTCAGGCTTATCGCAATGTTGATTTTTATAAGGTCCAGCCAAAGCTTGTTATTCTTCTCTATTTGACCTTAAAATATTTGGATATTTTTGCAATCCAGACAGATGCTCTGACTATTTATTCCCAGAGGTGGAATCCTGATCCAGTTGAATTAAAGAGGCCAAAATCCCAGAACTGTTGAGAAGGGGGCCCAATTTCACTGCAAATTCCACCACACAGGTTTCAGGAATATTATTGTATTTTGGCCCAGGATCTTAAAATTACTTTGGGCCTGGATGAAAATATTTTGTGGGATCTGGATGCAAACATTTTTGGAGACCTGTACCCAAATTTTTTGGGACTGGGACCACACGGTCTATCATCCTTGACGTGAGTGAAGGGGAAAAGTGATAAAGGAAAAGCTGCACGCCCAAACTTGTGGTCTTCTCCCTCCTACAGTCTCTAGAAGACCTGGAAGACCAAAAACGGAAAAAGAAGAAAGAGAAGATGGGCTTTGGCTCCATCTCCAGGGTGTTTGCCCGGGGGAAGCAGCGCAAGTCCCTCGATCCCGGGCTCTTCGACGGGACGGCCCCCGACTACTACATCGAGGAGGACGCGGACTGGTGACGGCGCCGGAGCCTCTCCCGGCCCTGCACATGTACATATCCCACATCCCACACCCCGTCCCACCTGTGGACGTGTTACCTGTTGTCTTGGGAGCGATGCAGCTGTGTCGTAACTTCAGTTTTTTCTCCTTTTTTTCTTTTTTTTTTTTGTTATTTTTCCCAACCCAGTAACTCCTTTGTTGTCGCTTCAGTTTGTCAGTTTGGGTAGGGGGATTTTTTTTTTCTTGTTTTAGGAGGGGTTTTTTGTTCTTTTTTTTTTTCCTCGTTCTTTTGACAAAACTTGAAACTTGAAGGACTGCTGTGTCTCTGTAAATACGAGAAATATTGTGCACTTTGTGCTTGTGACGTCTCTTGTCCGAAACCCGCTGTTTTCCGGAGCCCAGCCCGCGGGATGTCCTCGCTTGGGGACGAAGGACCTGCCCAGCTGAGGGATCTTAGAGAGAAAACACACAAAAAAAACACAACAACAAGAAAATCTCCTTCGCTGTGATGTCTTCCTGGCCGAGCCCTGCGGAGGCAACCCGGGCTGGTTGTTACGCCTGCCGGTCTGGAAATAAGTGTTTTAACGTTCCTTTTTAGTTGTTTTAATTTATTTGCACAAACCCAGAGGAGCTATTCTAACTAAATTATTGCAGAAGTTTTGGGATTTTTATATTTTTCCACGTCGGTTGGGATGGGGTGGGGAGGAGGAAGGGGGTGTTTGTACTGTACTGTCCTGGGAAGTTGCTGTTTGGGGGGGATTGGGGCTGTGGACCCCCCAGCCCGGGCTCCCTCAGCTGCCCCAGGAGCACTTAACGCCTTGGAAAACGCAAACCTAAACACGGTGCCGGGAAATCAGACGGGGCCAAGCTGGTGGGAGCTTTGCCTGTTGTTTTTCCCTGCTTTTGGGGGGGTGCTCACCCTTTGCTTCAAGTAAAATTACGGGGGATCCGGCACGAGCTGGGAGCAGGGGAGAGGTGATATCCCGAGATATCCCAAGATGTTTCCCAGATAAGGGTCGGCCACCCCGCTCCAGTTTGGGGTGTTCCTGCCGTCAGAGGGGGCTGGGGAAATCGGTACGAGTCCCCACCAGGGAGGTTTTTCTGGCTCTGGGGTGATTTGGAAGCACAGGTGGAGCTTGTTTTTCCAAATCCTTCAGAAATGCCCCCAAACCACCCCCCCAGCGCTGCGGCCGCTTCCCCTCTCCACTAACACGTGCCGCGCTCTGCTTATGCCAAGATAAGTACCTTATGCTTTAATGCTTACAATATAATTTTAAGCTCTTAAAAAAAAGAAAAAAAAAAGAAGTATTAAGATTTATTTAATGAACTATTATAGTTGTATTATTTTTCTTAATTCCGAAACGTGCGCCCTGGTTGAGAAAAGGCAAAAAAAAAAAAAGGGTATTTTGTCTTAAATCAGCGAACTGAACCGATGCCCTCGCACTGTTTATTCCATTCCAAGGGATGATGCAGAGGCCATGGAGGGGGTGACAGAGGGACCAGCCCCCCTGGGCTCTCCTGGGGTGGCAGGGCAGGCTTTGCCCCATGGCATCTTTTCTCTGCAGAGAAGCATTTTTATACATTTGGTTGGTTTTTTGGGGGGGGGTTTGTTTTCGTTTTTCTGTTCTTCTTGCGTTTTTATAATTTAAACTCTAAACCACCAGAACAGATGAGCGATCTCCTTGTTATCGAGTAGTTTCCTTTGCATTTCAGCTTTTTTGTAAATTAGGAAGTAATTCTAAAAATTACTAAGAGGATGATTTATTTAAAAGAGAACTTTGCTAAATAGCATATGAATTATGGGTAACATTAGATTTAACTTTTCCCCCTGTGAGCGGGGGAGAATCCTTGAAGGCATGGATGCAAATATAAAATTATAAAAGATCTAAATAAAGCTTATTTTAAAGTATGGATGAACTCCATGTGGTTTAATTGGAGAGGCTGGACAGGTGTTGGCATCACCAGGGTGCAGGACACCCTGAGCACCACATGATTTTTGGGGGCTCTGAGGTGATGGGAGGATTCAGGAGAAGGCTGAGCCAGCTTTTCCCAGGACCAGCACCCAGCCAAATGCCTGCTCCTGGATGCAGTAATGCTGGCAGGAGGCTGGGACTGTCTGCATCCATGTGAAATGGGGATTTCAAGGGTTTCAGGTAAGTAAGGACAGCCAGGAGATGTCCTGCTCGCATATGGAAAATATAATGAGAAGGACCAAGAACAGCAGAAGGGGTGGAGAAATCAGAGAGTGTTGTGCTCCAACTGGATAAATTTTTGTTATCAATGTACAAGTTGATAAATTACCATTGTTATTATTGTTACTATTATTCAGATTACATTGGTCACCTGTAAGGCTGTGCCAGCACTTCCAGTGAGGCCTGATGTAGTTTTGGGGTCAATAGCCGTTTTGCTGGCTGGATCCAAGGCAACCTGCAATGAGTTTCAAGCCCATAATCAAGGTACAGATCAAGAGATGTACCTTTCCTTCTTTTTTTTCTAATAGAAGCAGCCTCCTGGATTTGAGAGCAGCTGCAGAGCAGGTAAGAGCCACCATAGCCTGAAATGGGGAGAGCTGGAGCAAAGAAAAGTGGGAAAAACTTAGGAGAAGCCAGCTGGCTCTGCAGCTCTATCACCTGCAGCTGGAATCCAGCATTAATGAGAACTACAAGTGGCATTAAAGGGCAACTGCTGAGCACAGCAAACGAGCTGGCACAGACCATGGAGGGATTTGCTGCACTTGGAGCAGTTCCCTGCTGAGGTTTGGTGGTGTCCTTTGTGCATAGGATGGGGTGCAAGTGCTCATCCATCCCACCTGTGGTTTTTAAAGTTTTGGGAGCCAGCAACGTGCCAAAGTGCCACACCAGGCCTGGTAAGGCTTCTGCCTTTGTGCCTGTGTAGGGTGACACAGGGGTCACCTCCTGCACCAGAGCCACAGCAAGCAGAGGGGCCACACTCCGTGTCTGTGATGTCCCGGGATGAGGGGCGGTGTCTTGATGGCTTTGTCCCCGTGACCTGCTCTTCCCTGGCAGTGGAGGCTGCAGGAGCCTCATCCCTGCTGCATCCCCTGGCATCAGCCTCATCCCTGCTGCATCCCCTGGCATCAGCCTCATCCCTGCTGCATCCCCTGGCATCATCCTCATCCCTGCTGCATCCCTGCCGTTCTGGTTGTCACAGCACCGGTGCTGCGCTGCTGCCACCGTGTGAGCAGTCCCCGAGTTCCAACGCCCCCGGTGTGTTCGTTTTAGGTGTGACTCGCCCGCGTTGGTGCACTTTGCACCGCGCACCTCGCTGTGCACACACTCACAAGAGCCTTTTCTCCGGCGAGGACTTTAGACTGAGAAAGGCAAATATCCCAACACCACGGTCGGGGCATGGGGTGTTGTGTGGGGTGGACAGGGTACCCTGCAGAGGGGACACCCCGTGCCCCCAGCACCCTGTCCTGGTGTGTAACCCGGCTGTGCTGGTCCTGGCGTCATCTCTGGGTGACATTACAACAGAAGCTGGGTTTGTGACATTACAACAGAAGCTGGGTTTACCTGCTGTGCCACAGCCTTGCACTGGGAACCTGTGGGTCAGGAATGGGGTTGGGAGGTCACAGCAGGGAAACAGGGGTGAGTCTGGGACATTTCCTGCCTCCATACTGACTCACCCCATAGCTTTATCTGGTGATCTCCCTGGGCTGGAGTTTTGATGATAAAGAGCTAAACTAATGGACCACAAACAGCTGAATAAATCATCAGGAGGTCAGTGAGGCTGGTCGGTCACACAGTGTATGTGATGGTGGTGTGTCCCCAAAAGCTGGTGTCAAGGGCTGCTGCTGAGGCTGCTGGTTTATTACTCAGGACTGCTGAAAATTTGGGAATGTGCCTGTCATTAATTCACCTATTTTCAGTGTTTTCCTTGAGGAGTTTTCCACTAGTCCTGCTTTGTGTGTACAAAGCCAGCACTGGAAGTGTTTTTGAGCCCTGGCCTGTGCAGCTCAGGGGATGCAGCAGTGCCTGACAGAATCCCTCACTGCAAACAACCTTTGGGACACCCTGCTCTGCCACTGTCCCTGCTGCTGTCCCCACTTTAGCCCCTGTCTTCACCTCCCCACTGCCCTGTCCTGCCACAGCCACGAGCAGAGCACAGCCCGAGTGGCTCCGCTCCATTCAAAGGGACACTGGAGCTGTGATAAGCCCTCATATCCAGGTGAAAAGGCTTCCTCGGATTTTTATCACTGCTAGTGATTGATTTCCCAGCATTTTCCTGTTCTTGGGCGCCAGCCCTCATTCACCATCCGATCCTGATTTTGAAAAGCTACATTAATCCCTGCTCAACTCTTCAATAACCACCTGCACGACACCACCACAGCTCTTCTCTCCCAGCCGTGTTCTCCTCCAGCCCTGGCTCTCCTCTTCCCAAGTCCTGCCCTGGCCAGAGCTTCACTGATGGGATGCAGCAGCCCCCGGAGCAGCTCCAGGACGAAGCAGCAGGTTATTTATTGTTATTACTGTGAACACAGCGGCTTTATTGGCACAGTTTTGCAGCTGCAGACGTGCGTGTGCTCGGAGCACAGACGGTGACCTGGCACGGTGGTTGGACTGGTTGGACCGGACCCGCCAGGTCCCGGCAGCCCCGGGGATCCTCACCCCGCCGGGAGATGCTGGCAGGTCGCACCCTCCTACCGGCAGCGTGCGGAAAGGCCTCCCAAGTGCCTGCTTTTCCTCTTTTTTTTTCCCACTTGCATGGCAGGTTCCCAGCCTGCAGCCCTGCGGGGACTCTAAATTGGGGTGCAGAAACTAAGGCATGAGGAAGAGAGAGAAAAGTACAGACCAGTGCATGTGGGAATGGGATCTGAGGGAGCCCATCACAGAGCAGGCTGGGATGGACTTTCATCCTGGGGCAAAGCTGAGGCCCTGCCATGTTCCACTACACAATATATTTATTTATATTTATATTTATATTTATATTTATATTTCTGGTGTTAACTAGCTGTTAACTCTATTAATCATCAAATCGCAGATTAGCTTGGATAGGAAGAGACCTCT
>VWYP01016943.1:215889-231607 GCA_013400435.1 Pycnonotus jocosus
TGAACACTTCCAGGGATGGGGAAGCCACAGCTTCTCTGAGCAACCTGTGCCAAGGCCTTCCCATCCTTACAGAGAAGAATTTCTTCCTCATATCTAATCTAGATCTACACTCTGACAGCTTGATCCCATTTCAGCTTGTCCTACACTCCATGGCTTTATAATGTAATAATGCTACAGTATAATATAAATGTGCAGTGTATATATATACTATACTATACTATACTATATATAGTATAATATAATATAATATACTCTACTATATTATAGTATAATATAATGTACTATATTATATTACAGTATAATATAAATAGTGGCTCTACTGACCTGACTCCCAGGGATGGGCTTTTCCTCTTCCAGGATGATCCATCCAGCTGTGGGTATCCAGGAGTCACTTGGAGCAGTGCTTTTGGCTCATTGTTGGGAAGTTTTGGAGGAATCCAGAAACGTGTCCAGGCTCCCACTGGTGGCTTTAACATACATGTTGAGCACCTTTGAGCAGGAAAAAGCAGGGAAATGTGCCAGTGAGCAGTTTCTAAGGCAGGATAATGTGAGCCCCTGGCATTTCTGCCCATAGCAGGGCATCAGATGCCCCTCTGAAAGGCCCTTTTGTTGCCTTGGTGGCTCTGATGGGGCTCCAGTTTCCTCCTTGCCATTCCTGTGCTCTGTACCCTGCATACCTGCCTGGATAATCACCCTGGAGAAGTCCCAGCCTGAGTCTGGGCAGGGAGTGTTTGCAGGGGGAGGATTTGATCTGCCAGAGATAAATCCCCACATTGGGATGGCTGCAGAGCTGGGAAGGGAAATGAGCCCAAGGGATGGATGTGAATTTGTTATCCCACAGAGAATGTACATCACAGACAGGCAGGTGCTTCAGCAGCCATCCAAGGGGTGAAGGCAAGCCCCCCTTCCTTGATCCTGCTCCACGGCCACTGAAAAGCCCATTCCTGGCCAATATTCAGCTTTGTGGAGTGGGAACCCGAGAAACCACAGGATGAATGTCCCCTCTGTGCTCACAGTCTCCAGGGCCTCTGCAGGGGGGTGACCTGGCTCGGGCATGGAGCTCTCTCTGCACCAGATCAGTGACAGTGGCTGTGTCAAGGGCATGTTCCCCCCACTTCCTTACAGAGAAAACAATTCCCTGTTCTGTCCCCTGACTGCCAGAGCTGCTTGGGATGTCGGGTTTGTGTTTGACACAGGAAGGTGGAGAAGGAGAGGGGGAAATCCGCCTGAAGTGAGGAGGATTTGCCTGAGCCAGCAGCCGAGCCGGAAAATGCAAAACGACCCATCCGAGGGAAAAACAAATAAAAATGCAGATATGTTTAATAATTGTTTCTTTTTATAGCACAGCTCTTGGACTTGCCCTTTGATTAGAGGGGGGAGGTATCGCTGCTGTGCACTGGGGCAGGTGAGTCAGTGGAAAATACCATTGGCTCCGTGCAGGTTTGTGCTCACAGGGAGAGATGCAGGGAAGCAGGGGGTATTTCCCAAGCATCCTGAACACCAGTGGCCCCAAGGCAAGGCTGTGGAGCTGAGTCATGCTGGGTGATGTGACAACTTCCCAAGTTTCGTTTGGTTCACGGTGGCTTTTGCCTTCAAATGGTCTCGCGGGGCGCAAGGGACAGGAAAAACTGCAGTGGCTGGTCCAGCAGCATAGTGATGCAGCTTTTTTCGCTTGGATCAGGGAAAAAAACCCACCCTGAGTATCATCTCTAACAGGATTTGAGTCCTTGGTGGTGTTTATTATTACAGCTGGCTGTCAGATGAGCCTGGAAAAACATATCCTCATTGCTGCTGGGATGGCAGCCAAGGAGAGGGGACACTGGACATGGAGTTAGTTGCACTGAAGTTTGCCAGAGCCCAGCTTCACTCCCCGTGGTTCAGTCTGGAAACCATGGGAATGTCTGGCTATGAGGCCAAGGCATGTGGCCAGGAGCCATGGTGAGGGCCATGCCTGAAATGGCTCTTCCCAGCACGTGAGTGGTTAACTGGGAGTGTTTTTAGTGGGTAGCAGACTGATAAAAAGCACTTTCCAGGCTCCCTGTGAGTGCAAGCTTGGCTTTGCTCTGTTGAATGCAGTGATGAGCCTGAGTGATTGGAGTTCCTCAAAACGGGGCTCCTGCAAACAAAACTTGGAACTGGCTGAGGAAAACCTCCATTCATTGCTACAGGACAGTTTTACAAAGCTTTAAAGATGTGTTTTAAACCGTAGAACAAAACCTAAAACTTTCATTAGGTGTTTGGAATAGATTTTTCCCATGGGAGAGTGGTGATGTCCTGGCTCAGGTTACCCAGGGAAGCTGTGGCTGCCCCATCTCTGGAAGTGTCCAAGGCCAGGTTGGATGGGGCTGGGAGCAACCTGCGATAGTGGGAAGTGTCCCTCCCACGGCAGGGTGGAACGGGACGGCCTTTAAGGTCCTTTCCAACCCAAACCTTTCCGGGTTTCAATGAAAGCAGAGATGGGCGGGCACAACTGCTCCGAGGGGGTGACCCGATCGGCACCGCCAGTGTGACCCACATCTGCCTTTGGGGGTCTCCCTAGTGCTCTGTGGGGAGTTTCCCTACTGGTTTTGGCAGTCTCGGTTCCGCCCCTGCGCTGTCCCGGTTCCTGGAAAGGATCCCGGTGCCCGGGGCTGGGGCACGGCGGGGCCGGTCCCGGGAAGCGCCGCCCCGGGAGGGCCGGGCCGGGGAGGGCGGAGCGGCCCCGCAGGACCCACCACAGCTCCGCCGGAGGTACGTGGGGTCGGGGGAGCCGGGAGGGGACGGGACCCCCTGTTCTGGGACCCTTCGGAGCTCCGGGAACCGGGAGCGGGGCGGGCTGGGCTCAGTCCCGCCGGAACGGCACCGGGAACGGGACCGGAGGGGAGTGAGAGCCGGGTCCGGCTGGGGCTGAGCTGGAATCACTTCCAAAGCTCGGGGAAACACCTGCAAAGAGGGGGGAAACACCCCCAAAGCGGGAGCAAACACCCCCAAAGCAGGGACGGGCATTCGAGAGTTGGAGCGGCGGCGTTGGGGGAGCGGCGGTGCCGTGGGGTCACCCCTTGGGGACACTCCGTCGGGTCACCTCTTGGGGACACTCCCTGGGGTCACCCCGTGGGGACATTTCCTGGGGACGCCCCTTGGGGACACCGTCTGGGGGACACGTGGGCTGGGGACACCTCGTCAGTCCGGCAGGCTCCGGGGTGGCCGTGCTGAGAGTGGGGGAGCAGCGGCTGTGTTTTGGGGAACCATCAGCTGGCACTTTGGGGGAGGATCAGCAGCAGGGAGGGGGCCGGTCCCCAGCGGTCCCCGCGGGTGACAGGAGTGTCGCGGGTGCCTGGCTGTGTCCTCCCGGGTAGTGCAGGAGCTGTGTGAGCCAGGCTGTTGGAAAGCAAACAAAGCCCAGGGGAAGGACACCTGCACAGGCCGGGCCGGGCCGGGCGGTCAATGGGGGCTCAGCCCTTCCTATCGATACATTCCCACCAAAGAATGAATGGCCTGGAGCTTTGAGGGGTTCAGGGCATCTCCCAAGCGTGTCCCAGAGTGGTTGTCTGCTGATGTTGGTGGTGGGGATGAGGTGAGCACAGCACGGCTGGGTTTGTTGGAGACTCTGGATGTGTGGATATGAATCCCAGCGGTTCCATGAGCGTGTCCCGTGTGAGATGGGCTGCCCTGGGCTCTGTGTGCTGGATGGAGCCTGGTGAGATGAAGCTGCACCAGGAGGTGTGGTCCTGGCTTTCCAGCTCCTTAAAGCCTCTCTGGAGCAGACCTAGGCCCCTGCCAGAGGGGATGCTGCCACAACGCATCCCTCTACAGCAAATCCAAGCATCCTGCAGCTGTCCACAGCCCTGGATGTCATGGCATGAGAGCCAGAAAGGGAAACCTCCCAGGTGTCAGCCAAGAACTTGTGGGTGTGGGGCTGGTGAACCCAGCCCTGGACTCAGGTGACTCGGAAGTATGTGTGAAACACCTTTGATTTTAGCTGTGTAATTACACGGGTTGGAAAACCCTTGGGAAAGGAGGTGCTTGGGGAGGGAGGAATGTTTGGCCATCGGTGCCCTGGAGAGAGCTGAGTGTCGCTGCCTGGCGCCGTGGTGCTGCTCTGGGAGATGCCAGAGGGTCAGGGCAGGGCTGGGCTGTCTGCCTGCTCTCCTGCCTGGAGCCTGGCAGGAGGGATCCCTCCAGCAGCCCAGGTATGTCTGCCTCCCCATGCTGCTCCATGCTTTTCTCATTCCCAGGGTATTTCACAGGCAGAAAATGAAGTCAGGGCTCTGTGGAAGCAGCTGAATATCCTGTGTGAGCAGTGCAGGTGGCTTGGAGCAGCATAATCCCCAGCAAACCTCCATCCATGTGAAAATACCTGTGCCCACCTTGTGGAACACGGCTGCTCTGTGTACCCAGGCTGGCTCCGTGTCCTCCAACGTCACCCCTCACTTCCTTCCTGACCTGGGGGCTCCTTGGCTGTCCACAGTGGGTTTTCTTTGTGGTCATACTGGTTGGAGAAGCTGTTGGAAAAGCATGGGGAGAGGTGATGCTGTGTTGGAGGAAAAGGTGTTGCAGGAAATGCAGGCAGAGGATGAGGAAGGCGGTGCTGGCGAGGCCGATGGCAGCATGAGGTGCCAGGTCAGTGGCTTGCAGGAAGGGGAGATAATAATCCAGGGGCTCCAGTGGTGGGACAGGAGGTGCTTAAAGCACTCCAGAGGGGCTGGGAGGAAGCAGGAATGCTGGGTTCCACTTGAGAGGGCATCAAAAGGGCAGATGGATAATGTCTCCCCGTGCTGGGAGGCTGTGGAGGAGGGAGTGTTATCTGGGTGTTATCTGGCACGGAGACGGGGAGAGGTCCCAGAACAAGAAGCAGGGGGAGGCTGTGGAGGAATGGCTTTATCTCAGCGGAAACAGCAGATGAGAGTTTAAAAAAATAAAATTCCAAACTCAGAGGTGCCAAGTGGAGTCCAAAGGAAAGCAGGAAGGAGAAAGAGTTGAGGTGCTGGGATTTTCCCAGGCAGGCATGCTTTCCCAGGCCTCGGTGCACAGGGAATTCAGCTCCCTGGAGAGAGGTGAGCACCCCTGTTGCCTGGAAAATAGAATAGATCTTCCCAACAATGTTAGAGTGGATATAAAAGCAAACCTTTACTTGAAAGCTTTCAGGTAACCAATACAGTGAAAATCACCCATGGTATAGTAACTCTACAATGTTTATAAGGTTAGTCAATTAGTATACTTATCATATACTCGCCAATTAAAACGTTGGTTGATTGGGTGATAATTCCTGGGTCTTGACACACTGGAAGCAGTACAGAGGCTTTTTTTGCTCTACTTTTGTTTTGTCTGGTCCAGATTCTGTTTGGAAAACAAGACATCCTTGTAGTCAGTCCTCTTCTTAGAATAAGACTAAACAGTATTTTGGGAAAGTGTTTCTAAGGTCAGCTTATTGTTCCTAGACGTAGAGAAGAAAGATAGGAGGAGTAGTAGAAGTTACAACCATGCATTAACAACCTACAAAGCTACAAATATATGCAAAATATTAAAAAAGCTAAAAATCCCTGTTTTAGCAGAGCTGGGCCTGATAGCAGTAGTGTGGCAGCTGTTCCCAGTGCCAGCCCCAGAGCCTGGATCAGGAAAAGCCCCGGGACAGTGTTTACACAGCAACCAGGACACAGCGAGGGCTCGCTGACCTGCCGGGAGCCGGAGCCAGCGTGGCCCGGGTGGCCAGGGCAGCATTGTCCCCAGGAACAAATGGCAACGTCCTGAAACACAAATGTGAAGGGACTCTGTGTCCCTGTCCATCAGAACCCTGCAGCAGGCGCCGCTCGGGTGGATATAATGGAATTATGGCCAGAAGGAGCCTGGGAGGCAGTTCTGGGTATCTCAGTGGCAAAGGCCAAGGTGGTGGCTGCTGCACAGTCGTGATTACAGCTCTGGAGTTTGGCTACCGTGGCCTGTGTGATCTGTGCCACTTCAGAAACCTTTGGCAACCGTGCCCAGGATTCCCAGGGACACAGCAGAGGCAGATGCATGTGGCTGGGGAATGGCCAGGCATTACTCTGTGGAAGTTGAGTGTTTTGTGAGCCCTGTCCCCGTTGCTCAGCTGTGGATTGCAGCAATCGGAGCTGGGAATGGGCTTTCCTGTGACGCCCTTGTTTTGCAGGAAGTGGCAGAGCTGGGGGCCCTGGGCTCCCTCTGGAGTGGGAGAGGGGGGAGAGCCTTGGGCAAGGTTTGAGGAAAACATCACTGTTCCCCCAGTGCTGTCTACAAGGTACTGCTGAGGAGGGGTTGTTAAAAATTAGATTTAAGAAAAAAAGAGGGTGAAATATCTCTTAAATCTCTGTAGGGAATGCTGGGGGCAGTGGAGATGTGGATGTGTTCTTTTGTGCTCTAGGCAGGAAGTGTAAGCAAAATGTGGAAAAGCCCTGACAGTGTGGGGCTGTCCCTCCAGATTCCTGTTCCATGGTGAGATGCTCTAAAATGGGCTGGGATTTGTCCAAGAGATCAGAAATTGGCTAAATCAGCAGCAGTGCTTCTTTTCGTGACTCAGCTGGATTTCTCTGGCTGTTCCTGCATCCCCTGGGCTGCATCTGGACAGAAACATCCCTGATCCTGGGGCAGGGCTAATGGGAGCAGCAAGAAGGGACAAAAAGAGAGAAACCATGGCAGGGAGTTGGAAGTAGATGGTCCTTAAGATCCCTTCCAAACCCAAACATTTTGGGACTCTGTGAAAATACCTCACAAGTCCTGACCTGTTGCTTTTTAGACCCCCACATGGGGTTTTGTGTTCCTGGTGGGTTGAAGCCCTGTGTAAGGAGGGTTCAGCACCAGGTTGTGGCCATTGCAGAAACAAGCTCCTGAGGATGTGCCAGGCCACCAATTAGCAGGGAAGGGGATTAATGAGCAGGTTCTCTGGCTGGAAGCATCAAGATGAAGGGAGAGCCTTGTAATCTAACACAGGGCAGACTCTGGAATCTTCGCATGGTTGGAGAACAGGTTTGTTTTCCCTCAGAATTTTCCAGAAAATTGGTTGTATGACTGGTGATGGAGTCACACCCTGGTTTCTGGAGGCAGCTCTGAGGGGCTGTGGTGCTGTCCTGGGGAGTGAGGAAACCCTGGAGCTCATCCCGTATCTGGTGACTGCACCGGGGTCTGACCTGTTCCCTGGCCTGCAGACTCATCTCTCGTGATCCTGTGACAAAGGTGCTGCTGCTGGAGCGTGAGTGGGAAGGTGATGTCATGGCAGGGGAAAATCCAAAGGTTGTGGAGGGCAGAGGAGCGTGGGCACTGCCGAGGGCAGCAGGGGCTGTGGGGCTCCCTCCTGAGCCCCGGGATGGGAACAGGATCCGGGGCTGACCCTGTCGGGGGGTCTGTCCCCCATGGAGGGGGAGCTGTTCCTGCTGCTGCTCCACCTGGCTGCCCCTGCCAAAGCCCTCGGGTGTTGCGGTGCTGAGAACGGGCTTATCCCGAACCTCCCCGTGCCCGATTAACGCTTGGAAATGTCGCAAGAGCATCCTGAAGGGCTCAGGCAGCCCGGGGAGGAGGGGAGGGGTGCGGGAAGCCCAGAGGAGGTGTGGGTGCCCCCCGGGCTCTGCAGCCGTGCAGGGGGAGTTTAATGGTTCGGAGATCCTGGTGTAAATCATTGCCAGGGCAGAGCAGGGGCGAGCAGGGAACGGGATGGAGACAGGGCTGGTTTGCAGGCAGAGGGGAGGGGGCTGGAGGGGGCTGGAGCACTCAGGCATCACTCGCCCACCTGACGTGGGGACAAACCTTTTACGGGAAAGGACAAGGGGGGATGGTTTTAAAGTAAAAGAGGGATAGTTTGGATTGGAAATCTAGGAAGAAATTCTTCCCTGTGAAGGGGTGAGGCCCTGGCACAGATTGCCCAGAGAAACCGTGTCTGCCCCACCCCAAGAAGTATTCAAGGCCAGATTGGAAGGAGCTTGGAGCAACCTGGGATAGTGGAAACTGTCTCTGGCCATGGCAGGGAGTGGGATGAGATGAGCTTTAAGGTCCTTTTCCACCCAAACCATTCTGTGGTGCTGGGATGAGCATCCAGACAGCGCTGGACCTGAGGCAGAGATAGCAGCAGCTCCCTTCCTGGGGTACTGATGTCAGGGCACAGTTGGAGCAGCGATAGGAACAGCTCTGGAAAGCCAGGAGAGCAGCTAATTCAATGGAGAGATAGACTGGAACAGCAAGTCTCCTGCTTTAATCTGATTGCTGGGCTGATGGGTAGCACTGCAGTGGATCTGTGAAAAACTTCCAGGCACAGGGGTGACGTAGGAGCTTAAATCCTGCCCACTTCCAGGACTGAGGTGCCTGAGGGGAGCCACAGAGGCTGTGAGCAGGCACAGGGATTTAGACACCACGGGTAGATGTGACCAGCCCTGTGTGTGTTCTATGCCCACCGTGGGTGCAGTGTGATTTTCCTGCCTCAAGGCCAAGCTGTTCTCAAGTCTTGGCTGGCTGATGTGCTTGTGGCAAGAATGGGAGCTGAGCTGGATCATCAGGTGAGGAAAAAAACCCACAGGGGACAAATGGAGAGCAAAACCTTTGTGTGGGAGGGCAGAGGCCAGTGCTGGTACCACCAGTCCCAGGCTTGGAAGCCATTGGGTGGGAGGATGGCTCTTGGAATGCAGGTGAGGACATTTTGGGTGCAGTGTTTTTCACATCCTCAACAGCTGCTCACTAGGATGGAATTAAAGCTGGGCTCACTGGGTACCTTCCCCCAGGAGCACCCAGAGCAGCAGCCCCATGCTGGAGCTGGGCATGGCAGGGAATCACGGGCTTGCCCCTGCCTGCCTGTGGCAGCTCCCCCTGGGCTGGGATCAGCAGCTCCTGGGTGTCCCAGAACCCCAGAACACCATGGCAGACAAGACTTTACCCTGCCCAGACCCGTGTGGGGCCAGGGGTGTGTCTAGAGGGGCTGGGACACCCCTCTGGGAGTCTCCAGAGCCATGCTGGAGCACAGGCAGGGAGCAGGGAAGTTCCTCTGCAGATTTCTCCTCTCTGGACTTGCCTGCGTGTCTTTTCCTGCTGCTGCCACTCTGTTTTCTGGGAGTGCTGTTTTATTCCGGCCCTTGACCCGCAAACTGGGCGTGCACTCAAGCTAAACAAGCAAACATGAAGCGTTTGAACTCGGGAGGGTTGAGCTGAAGGGTGTGTGGGGGTGTGTGGATATGGCACCACTGACAGCACAGACCAGGGCCACCTCGAGCCCAACCCAGCATCAAGGAGCCAGGGAGGGAAGGAGAGATCCCTGACATCCACATCCATAAACCTGCAAGGCTCACTGGGGTGGGGATGGGGCAGTTCTGCTGTGAGGATGCAAGCTGCCCACCCAGGGACCTGAGGCCAGGGAGGCGAGTGGGCAGGAGATGTGGCTCCTGTGTGTGTTTATTTTTTGGAAACTGAGCACATCTGGTCCTGGTGCCTCGGCAAACATTCAGAGGAGGAGCTCCCATCCCTGGCCTGGCTGGTGGGGAGTGTTGGTGCTCAGACATCCCCGAGGGATGCAGTGGGGCACTCAGGGATGCAGTGGGGTGCTCAGGGATGCAGTGGGGCACTCAGGGATGCAGTGGGGCACTCAGGGATGCAGTGGGGCGCTCAGGGATGCAGTGGGGCACTCAGGGATGCAGTGGGGCACTCAGCACCAGCGTGTGCTGCTCCAGGGAGGGCCAGAGCCAGCCTGAAATGAGCCAGGGGCCCTGCCGAGGGTTCACCATCCCGGCAGCTCTTGCCAGCAGCAGCTGGGGGAAGCCACAGGGTCGAGTTGGCTGGCTGACAGGCAGTTTTGGTTTCTGTTTTCTGGGCAGGAAGGTGTTCCAGGGCAGGCAGGCAGCACTGTGAGGAGCCCTGCTCCCTCCCAAACAGGGGGAGAGGAGAAGCTGTTCAGCTAGAGATGTGTTTCTGGAATTTCCGTGTTGGTTTGCATTGACAACAGATCTTGAAATAGGTTTTGATGGCCTTCTTTGGGTGCCGTGAAGCTGTCAGTTATCACACTCGTAAGGCGAGGCAATCTAAGCCCTGAGCAAACATCAATGATTTGATTGTTTTCAAAGGTTGGTCGATATTACAGCTTTCTCAGCTGCAGTATCCACCAACCTTTGAAAAGCAGGAAAGGGTGGGGATGGGAATGGCCAGGAGGGATCCACCTGCCCGGCTCTATCCTGCCATGCACTCCTCAGGCACAGCAGGATGAGATCCCAGTGTCAGTCGAGTGGATTGGTGTCCTGGTGGCTGCAGAACCTTTTGCTGTTTGCCATGCACTCACCACTGATACAGTCTTACAGTGGCCAGAGTGTAATGAGCTCTGTGAAGATGTGTCAAGTCTGAGGGTTGTGGGAGAGGGCTCCTTGGGTGTGTTTTGTAAAGCAAACGTTTTAATAAAATAGAAAATAACAAATTATACAGAAACAAAAGAACAAAAGCTGTGTGCAGGTGCCAGAGAAACATCTGACACTTGACTAAGACACCCCAAAAAGCACTTGAGCACCTCTGTGCTCCTTCTTAAATACTCAACGTTTCAGGAGGGACACTTTAGCTTGCTGCCAGTAGAATCTAGCTGCATTTCTGAGGAACAGCTAAAGAGACCTCTCAAATTGGCATTGAGCCAGTTACTGTCAGGACAGCAAAGATGTTTCTGGGGGTCCTTTACCTTACAAAAACAACAAGGGGTGAGTCTTAAACCTCTCCATACAGGGAAAGGTTTAAGGCTCGCCCCACCTGCTGGGGTGTGGGGTGCATTCCTCCCCAGCACAGCTCCCTCTCTGTCCCCAGAGCTCTCAGCCTGCCCTGGGAAGGGCCCACACCTATGCCAGCAGGGCTGCAGCCCCCGGAGCCATGCGGTGACGTGGGGACAGCGCGGCCCCGCAGCAGCCATGGCCCAGTCTCGGGCCAACGGGTCCCACTACGCCCTGACGGCCATCGGGCTGGGCATGCTGGTGCTGGGCATCATCATGGCCGTGTGGAACCTCGTGCCCGGCTTCGGCCCCTCCGACAAACCCGGTGGCCACGTGGGCAACAGCAGCAAGCCGGACCGCGGCTCCGGGGGCATCCTCAAGAGCAAGACCTTCTCGGTGGCCTACGTGCTGGTGGGGGCTGGCCTGCTGCTGCTGCTGCTCTCGCTCTGCCTCAGTGTCCGTGACAAGAAGAGGCACAGCCAGGAGATGGCCGTGGCCCACGTGCAGCGCCAGGTGTCCGCGGAGCCCTCGCAGCAGGAGGACAGGTGAGGAGGGGTTTTGGGGACAGAGGGAGCGGGGTTGGGTGTGTGTCCTATTAGGAATGGCACTAATAACCACTCAAGACTCTCCTCACTCTCCCAAGGTAAAAAGAGCCGTCTTTATTTTTGACCATCCTTTTTTGTAGACAGTTCTGAAGAATGAGATGGGACTGGCTAGTCAGAAACAACACCTCTCAACTGCTTTTTACAAGTAAACAAAAAGTTAGAAAAGCAGCACCTGCTAACGGTCTTTCACCTTCCAAGGGTTGTTTTTGATTCCTCCTCACAATCACAGGCCAGTGTGGGAAAGCACTGAGTTCCCACAGGCTCTGCTGCCTGATGTTAGGATTTTCTCCCTGACCAGGGTGTCAGCACCCACAGGTGTGGGGCTGTTGTTGTTACTCAGGAAGGTCTGGGGCAAGGAGAGGGAGGCAGCACGTGCTGAAATAAGGAAGCACGTGCCCTGATTTATTTTTTTAAACTGCACGGGAGTCGCAGTTTCATGTTTGGACTCAGTGTTTATTAATTCTAATCTACAGCACAGTCTCACGTGTCGTGAGCTCTAACTAACAAGGTAGAAAATGGAGGTGCCTCTAATTCTTTCCAAGGTATTTTTAAGCATAAACTATCCCATAATGAGACGACACCAATATTATTCATACTTTTGACCCAATAACTGACCACCCATGGTCCACAATAGGGACCCTTTCACCCAATTAGAAGAAACCACCCAAAGCCATAAAGAAGAAGGTGAAAGAAGAAGAACTTAAGCTTATGCCCCAAATCCCCCATCTTGGTTTATATATATTACTATATTGTAAAACCTTAAACTCTAAGTTTTCCACCCTGTAATATCACACACTTGTATTCAAACTACACACCCATAATCCCAGTGCTGTCAGTCAACTTTGGAAGCCTTTTCCACAGCCTCAGGTCAAATGCAGTGTTTTCTTAGGGGTCAGTGCCTGTCAGCACAAAAAGTCTAAAATTCTCAGTGCCCAGGGTTCCAACAGATTTAGGGTTTTGGTGTGTCCTGGGGATGGGAAAGGAGTGACTCCAGCTGCATTTCTGCAGCTGTAAGGGGAAGGGAGCCCTGTTGGTGTGTGTGGGGTGGGGTATAGACAGAGCTGTGGCCAAGGCAGCGCTGGGAGAGGTGCCACTCCTGGCTTGGCTGGCACTCGGGAGAGAGCTGAGAGAGCACTGGGCAGTGTGATGGGTGGCACAGAGAGCAGGAGGCTCCTGCCACAGGCTGGGAGAGCTGCCAGAGGGGCAGGAGAAGGGCTGTCTCTGCCTGGCTGGGTGCAGCCAAGGTGCCAAACAGCCTTGGAGAGTGGCCATGGAGTTTAGACCTGGAGAAAGTCTGCAGGGCTCTGCTATTTGCTCAGGGAGCTTTGTGGAGCAGAGCAAAGGCTGCTGCCACAGCAGGCAGAGTCTCAACAAACACAGGCACAGAGGGAGTCCCTGTCCCTCAGCACAGCTCCCCGTGCAGAGAGACAGGGGAGCATTGGGACAATGTGGGGTGCAAGGGGACAGGAGGGGACAATGGCTCTGCTGGCTCTTGTCAGGGTCTGCAGATCCTCAGAGAAATCTGATATTCCATGTTTTAATGGAAAGGTAAATTCAGAATAACAAAAAAATGGCAAGTATTGTGTGCAGGTACCTGTGCATAGATGGTGGCATAGAGCAGAGTTGAATCTCTTTGCAGAAAATCCCAAGGTACCCAACCCATAAGACACCAGAATGACAAAGACAGAAGTGATGTCCTTTTCTAATGTATTTTGACTGATTTTTTGAGAGTGGAGGAGAGAAACTGATGTTCTCTTGTGGGAAGAAATCACTGCTGGGCAATAGAAAAGGGTCTGTGGGCAGAGAAAGGGATGATCAAATATGGCCATAAGTCACAAGGAAATAAAATGTCTCTGAACTTAGGTGGGGTCATGATTTATTCTGCCAAGCAAAAGGAAACTGGCATATAATGTAGAAGGGCAAAAACTATTTCTGGTGGGGCGGGGTGGTTTTATTCTTTCCATCCCCTTCCCACAGCAAAGCCCAAACAGACTTAACTCTTTCCCCTCCAGCCAAGAAGAGGATGAAGACGTCTCCTCCCAATACTACGTGCCCAGCTACGAGGAGGTGATGAACACGGGCTACTCTGAGCCCAGAGACTCGGAGAGGAGCAACAGGCTCAGCATGTCCCTGCCCTCCTATGAGTCCTTGACGGGGCTGGACGAGGGCAGCCAGGCTCCGGGGGCGGCGGGCGCAGAGCCAGGCGTGGAGAGGACGCCCAGCCGGCACAGCTCCCGCCTCAGCAAGCGCCTCAAGCCCCTCAAGGTCCGCAGGATCAAGTCAGAGAAGCTGCACCTGAAGGACATCAGGCTGAACCTGGCACAGGGCAACAGCAGCGTCCCTATCACGATAGAGCCCCTCACCCCTCCGCCCAAGTACGAGGAGATCCAGGAGAAGATGCCGGTGAGCCAGCAAATGCCTTAAAAAAAAAAAGAAAAGAAAAGAGGAATCTGTGATGCTGCTTGGTTGAGGGGTTTCTAAAACCCACTAGGCCAAGAGGGGCTTGGTGTGTGGGTGCAGAAGCAGCCAGGGCTCCCTGGGAGCTGCCACGTGGAGGGCGTGCTGTGGCACAAGGATGGGACTCGTTTTCCTTGGGACTGGTTTTTGCAAAAGACTGTGGGGAGAGAAACCTGAACACCACAAGTTCTGCTGCTGTGAGGTAAATGAAGGCTGGACGTGCCAAAACTGTTGGGGTGTTTGATATGAGACCACCCAGTGCATCCTCTCATCTCTTCTCCCCCTCGCTTCCAGCAAGAATTTTCCAAGCCACCACACTGATATTGCAGAAGGATTTTCCAAGTGGAAAAGTGAAATGTTTCTTTTTTTGGGAGTTTTTTCTTTCTGAGGAAGGGGAAGCTTGTTGCCAGAGCAGCACCACAGCTTTCCCTGGCTCCCAGCTGGGCTGGGCTGGTGGCCCAGAGCCAGCCCTGACTCCTGCCAAGGTCTCTGCTGCCTGGTGGGAAGCAGCTGAAAGGGGCCTCTTGCTCCTCAGGGAGAGGATGGATTTCTTGCCTCTATTGCTTTCCCTGTTGTGTTTTGTGCTCCATTCGAGGCAAGTGGGTGACTCTGGGGGGTTGGGAGCTGCATGCTCCAGTGCCAGGGGTGAAACCACTGCTGAGCATCCTGTGCAGGCAGAGTGGTGTGAATAAATGTTTTGTACGTTGTGTTTGTGTGTGTTTTCTACATTGTGTGTGAGTGTGTTGTGTACATTGTGTGTGTGTTGTGTTATGCTCTGTGTGTTGTGCTATGCTCTGTGGTGGGATGTGGAGGTGGCTTTGCCAGTGTGATGCTGATATCAAATCCTGGGATTGTGTAAGTTGGAACAGATCTCCAAGGTCATCAAGTCCAGCCACTGACCTGGCCCTGCCATGCCCACCCCTGAGCCATGTCCATGTTATGGCTCAGCAGAGGTGAGTGTAGTAGTGGTGCTGTGGTTGATTTAAGGTATGAGAGGAATCTGAGTGACCAAAACAAAGGCAGGGGAGAGATGCTGGCCCAAAACCACCTAACAGTTTCTCTTGTTAGTTATTATTTCCTACTGCATCTCCTAATTGGTGTTGTTTTGGACAAGGGCAAGGAGTGACAGGGCTGAAGTGAATGGCTTCAAACTAGCAGAGATTTGCAGAGAAGTTCTACTTTGCCAAATCTGCTGCTTCTGCCTCAAAATGAAACACGATGAAATTTTGCAGTACTTGTGAGGCCAAACTGGGGTTTAGTGTTGGCAAGTGTGGCTTTCCCCCCCTTTTTTTTCTGCTGTAAAAGGGGGTGTGACAGCCTAGGACCAAGGAATATTGATGGAGAAGTGTTGGTGGGTGACAGCATCCACCTGACAGCAATGTTTATCCCCTTGCCTGAGGCTGCAAGACCTGATTCTGTTTGTGAGTGAGCATGACATGAAATAAAAAATAAGTAAAATGAGGGCAAAAAGGTTCTTTGGCAGCCCTGGCAGTGGCACAGCCTCTGTGGGGTTTGGGATGCACATTCCCATGTGTGTCCCCAGCTGATGGGATCGCTGTGGTCACACCAGCATGGAGCTGTGTTGTGCTGCTGGGACAGTTGCTTGGGAAAAGGAGAGGAAAAAAAAACCAAAACTAAACAAAACAAACAAAATAAACAGGAAAAACTCACCCAGGCTGGCAGCAGCGGGCTGCATCATGGCCAAGGTTTCCAAGGCTACTGCAGCCACACTGCCAGCTGGGATACATTAGCTTTTGGGGTCATTTTGTACAATTCTGCCTGTCCCTTGCCTGCTCCCAGTCTGCAGGTGTGGCAGATCGTCACGCAGCCCTCGAATTCTCCACCTCGGACAACAGCCTCGTCCTGCAGGACTTAACTCTCCCCAGGGCACCTTTGTCCGAAGCTGCCAGGTCCAAAATGCCGCTGTCAGGGCGAGGCTGGGGGATATCCTGAGCTTTGGCACCGTGGGAGCGTCCTTCCAGCTGCTGGTGGATGGGGCTGCCCAGGTAC
>VWYP01016944.1:271-35312 GCA_013400435.1 Pycnonotus jocosus
AAAACAGTCTTGAAGGTCTTTTGACTTTGGGAAGGAGTAGTTAATTACTTTCTTGTGCTTTGAAAGGGAGAATAAGTGCTACACACAAGAAATCATTTAGGTGGGGGTTTTTTTGTTATTCATGCAAAATGCTTTAAAACATGTTCAGCTGATGAATACAGCCTGCAGAGCCCAACTGTATTTTCAAAAAAATGGTATCTATTGAAGCATGTAACTAAAACTTCACAATATTAAACTTTCAAAGAAGAAGTGGTTTCCAGGGTAGTAATGGGACTTCTTCTGTTTTCCCTGTAATATAAAGGAAAAGATAAATCTTTTAATCTGTAATTCTAATATGTGTTCTTCCATGCTTGAATTGGTGACACTTTTTAAAATAAAAATTTTTGAAAGGTCCCCAATATTTTGTTCTTCACATAGCACATGAATCAGTAGTATTACAAAGTATTTGATTCTAGGAATGTAAAGCAGGTTGTAGATACTGTTGAATTTCCGCTTTAGCTGGCCTGGTAGCTCTTCTGTCTTCTGAAACTGATACAGGAGAGAGAGGTCTTTGTTCTGTGGTAAAAGTAAAGCTGAAACAATTAGAGTTACTGTAGGGAGCAACATATCTATGAAGAAGACAGTGGCTGGGTCTCAAGGATACCTACCTGCCTTGTGTCAGATCAGAGACTGGAGTTTGAAGCTGGGTTTGTATCATCCCATGTGACGGGAAAAATCCAGCACTGAGATTTGATCTGACATATTCCAATTAAGTTCTCTCATAAGAAAGCTTTTGGGTTTGCTGATGTGTATTTGTGCATATTTGACAGGATTAGAAATTTCATCCCTATACTGAAAGTCCTACCTGAAGACTGTATTTATCAAAACCTTTATGTTCCTGTGAAAGATTCTCTTGGAGAAGGAGATAGCTGGGAGGAGACATGAGCAGATTGTGACTATTAATCTGTAGTATGGTATTAGCTGGTGTATATTGTTAATGCATTTTGACAGGGTAACATTTAGGCATCAGTAACTTTTGGTGTGGGGGCAGTAATTGTATTTAAAAATGAAATTCCAACATTAAATACCTTTGTGGTAGTGTTTTGGAAAAAAAATACTGACATTGTCCAAATCTCTTTAGGATGTTGCAATTAATCAGTACTTTAATTGTAGTTGGTATAGTCATGTGGTTTTGGTTTTCTCTTTTTTTTTTAGATTCATAATACATATCTAGAGAGCAACTGGCCTATAAGGGTGAGTTATTTTAAGAATATGTTAATGCTTATTTAAAAATATTGGAGGGTTATAATTGTCCATTAGGATTGGCTGAAGTCTGAAAATTAAATCATTATTTTACATTACAGAAAGAAAACTGTGTTAGTAAAGTATGAAACACTTTTGAGTACTTCACACATTTTGAGTCTGATGTTGCATTGCCTTGTGGTGTCATATTTGGATAAGCTATATCATTTAAATAAGTTCCCTTCTGAAGTTCTGGTAACTTTTTTTTTTCTTTTTTCCAGTTTTCGGCTATTGACAAGCTTGGACAGAATGTAGCTGTTGTTGGCAAGTTTGGTTTTGCACATTATTCTTTACTCACCAAAAAATGGAAGCTGTTCGGAAACATTACCCAGGTGAGAGGTGATGGAATTTTATTCTGGTGCACAGGGAAAATTTTATTTGTTGGGATGTGAAACTTGGAGAAAATTAAAGAGTATCAGTTTCAAGTAAACAGCCTGTAGACACACTTGGGATTAGGGATGCTGGTTTTACATGTGTTTCTCATAAAATGTCTGAAACACAGATCTTGTGGTTTTGACACAGTAATTTGTGTCTGAATATTAGCAGAGTGTTCCAAATTTGAGTGCATTTAGTCAGACACTTAATTCCATTTCTCAGAGAGTTCATATGTATATAAAGATGTAGCTTTGTATATAAGGCTTGTAAATTCTGGCTAGAAACACATGTGAGAGAGTTCAGGATGCCAATAGCATAAAGAACTGTGGAACTGTATTTTGAGGTTTGTCTTTCACATACTACTCTTTAGTACTTTGGTTTTTCTAAACATTACCAACTTCGTATACATAGTCTTGCCACTCTGAGTAATGCTTATAGAGATCATGCAAGGCTTTCAGAAATTACCCACGTAGTGTACATGTCTGTGTGTGTAAGTCTATAGAAATACATACCTATATATCATTTGCTTGCTTTTTTCTTTTCAGGAGCAAACTATGACAGTGACAGGCGGCTTAGCATGGTGGAATGACTTCATTGTTCTTGCATGTTATAATTTAAATGATCACCAGGAAGAGGTGAGATACTTTTCTTCAAAGTAAACATATCATGATTACAATATCTGATCTGTATGACAGTAATATTATATACATGACAAGTATTGTGGTATTATAAACATGTTTTACGTTATAAACTTTGATGGCTTTTGGTCATATTCAGAGT
Source organism: Pycnonotus jocosus (assembly GCA_013400435.1). Classification (NCBI taxonomy): domain Eukaryota; kingdom Metazoa; phylum Chordata; class Aves; order Passeriformes; family Pycnonotidae; genus Pycnonotus; species Pycnonotus jocosus. The sequence goes on from VWYP01016944.1 coordinate 2,708, forward strand.
TTATATATTAATATATAAGTAAATTTTTGCAGAAAATTTTTGTTGTTGCTATTAAAAACTATTTTCTGCTGACAAGGGTGAATCTACTTATTGTTCTGAAAACTATGTGACATTTTTTCGTGTTAGCACAAAGTGCATTCTGAGATACCTGTTTACAGTGTTTTGGGACACTTTTGCAAGCTTTTAAACTATATGGCAGAGGGGATTTAATTACTCTTTGCTTTTTAAAACTGGTGAATAAAATTCCTTCCTTATGATTGTTGTTCAGTACTTCAGATTTGGCTGTACTGTGCTTTATCCACTTGGGATGTAATAATAAAATGCAATGGATAAAATACTTGATGAAACAAAAACTCAGTAATGTGTCTTGGTAGAAATTCTTGACAGCCATTCCACAATAAAGAAAACAACCAGATGGGGAATTACTATTAGCTTGTTGGTAAGCAGAATCTGTATTCAAACTACTCCTTTTCTTTGCAGCTGAGAATTTACCTGCGAACATCTAACCTTGACAACGCATTTGCTCACATCACCAAAGTGCAAGCAAGCACGTTACTACTGAGTGTCTTCCGGGACATTGTGATATTGTTCAGAGCAGATTGTTCCATTTGCCTTTACAGTATTGAGAAAAGGTCTGAGGGGTGAGTGTCACTATTTGAATGCTTTTGCAGTAAGGTACCTGTAGATCAGATCTGCTCTCAATATGAGTAAATTCTTACAACAGTACAAAGGTGTTTGATAACTGGTGGAGTCATATTTTTAAAATACAGAGTGGTAAGTGTTATCTCTATGCACAAGTTCCTGAGTGTTATGCATGCTGATAGGCACGTTACGTGTGGAGGTAGGTAGTGACTGATGAATGCACATTTCCAGCTGTCTGAACAAACATGTTCCTAAATTATAGGAACTTGAAAACTGGATATGAATAGAAGAAAAAAGTACTAAAAGACACCCGCTCCATATTTGAATATTTTAAAATAAAAACACATTTCTAACATTAGAAGCATTAATTAGCAAAGGGAAGGTAAGGTGGCAACAGGCTTGCAGAGATGAAGAGAGAAAAGGTTTGATCTTGGGTTGGTGGTGAGGAATTGTTTTCATGCAAAAGAAATAGCAACGTAAGATATGCCAGATATTGTCAGACAGTTAAGATTAGTGAATCTAAGGAGGAGGTAAAGATTCAGAGTAGGGGTGTTTTTTTTAATTGCCTAAGTAGGTGATTTTTCATGCAGTTGTGATACCTTCTTTTTAGCAAGAAGGGATCTTTTTGTGGTAGAAAAAAGCAAGTTGGTGATGAACTTCAGAGAAAAATACTTTCAGTGCTTTTAAAAAAAGCTCCCAACAGAATCGAAATCTGGGAACTGTCTCATTAAAGAGTAAATAAAGTTGTATTCTGAAGTATCTGATATTGTCTTCTACTCACTCATAGCTGTATTTTTCAAAGTATGAAGAGAAGTAACTCAGTACCAGTTTGTTTGGTAACTTTATATAGAGTAGATATGTGGGCATTTCTACTGATTCCTGATTAAAGGAGTGTCATTTGTTCTGTAGGGTAAACTGTTTGCTAAAGGTAAGTTGCTTATTTTCATTAGGTTTACTTCAATGTAGTTATTTCATGATAAGTACTGTTGTAAAATTTCTAAATGTAGTCCTTTTCCTTTCAGTCTTAATCCTACTGCCAGTATCCAAATTCTTCAAGAAGTGTCCATGTCTCGGTACATTCCTCATCCTTTTCTTGTAGTGTCTGTTACATTGACATCAGTGAGAACAGAGACTGGTATCACCTTGAAGATGCCTCAGCAGGTAACAGGTCTTAGAATTTGGTAGAATTGATGCATGAATTTGTTAGCTTACTCCTTAAAGGTTACCTGGTTGATAAATCAATCATAAATCAGTGGCTGTTCTGTGGTATAATCCAGAATGTGGTTTTTTTCTGATGTTCATTATATAGAAATTTTGTGTGGGAATTAGGTGTCAGGGGGTAGAAAGAGAAGTAAGAGTTTAGATTTTATTTCATATATTCTCTAGTTAACTTCCAAAGGGACCAAATCTTGGTGAACAAATTAAATTTAAATCTGTGGAGGGTCTGTTGCTCTATCGTGTATTAAAAGCCAAAAACCAGAGCAATCCATGGTATTACCTTTCTTGCAACATGTCTATTATTCAAGGAATAAAGAGAAAAAATGAAAAGATGGTGTATGACCCTATGAGGTACTCTTTGTCAGTTCTGCAACAGCCAAACAATGACTTAAGATGTGAAGGTCCCTGTATTAACTTCAAAATTTAGTCAAGATACTGAAAGCATGTGCAAAGAGAACTTGGATTTTTGTTGTCTGGGTTGCAAACAGAGTAGGCTTAACTGAGCAGAATACTTTGCTTTCTTGACACACCTTACTAAAACAATTTTTCTCTAACTAAAGCTAAATAAAAGTTCAAGATGCTGTACAAGTATGGCTCAACTCTTTCTGGCTCACCTCTTGGGCTGTGTATGTGTTAGTCTTTGCAGTCAGAGACTGGCAATCATATTGTGATGATCCTGATAAAAATACAGAGCTTTAGTTTTCTTTGAATACTGGTGGATTGCCTATTTTAAGACCCATAGCTGGAAAAAGTCCATATTAAACACATGGAATGAGTCTGGTGAATAAGAAACCTTCCAGTATTAACTCCTTTGCACAATAACTGGTTCTTGATTTTTCTGAGTTCTTTTATATTGAATTCAGTTATTAGTCATCTCTGTAAAGTGGCACATTTAATTTGCACTTTTTTCTGGGTTTTTATTGTGGTTATGAGTAAAATTATCATTCAAAAAGCTTAAATAATTTGCATAATATTCTTTCTATCCATAGGCTTGTGAAGCTGAAAGTATAATGCTTAACTTAGCAGGACAACTTATCATGTTGCAAAGGGATCGATCTGGACCCCAGATACGAGATAAAGATAATAATCCTAATCAAAGAAAGCATGTGAGTAAATATATGTGGAGTACTGCATATGGCTTCAAAGATGTCAGTGATGGAAGAAGCTGTGCAAGAGAATGGTTCAGACATAAAGAAAATAGGGCTATAAGTAAGGCAGTACCTACAGTTATGACTGAATTGTTAGCTGGAAGTTTGTTAGTGTTTGCTAGTTATATTGAAATGAAATAGACAAGCCTTAAGAGTAAAGACACTGCACAAAATTGGTATATACCAGTAAGAGGTAATTTCTAGTATGTCCAGAACTGTTTTGTATGTTTATGGAATGTTACCAGTTTTTGCAGAATATGTTTACAAAGTTCTTAGAAACATCAACAATAGAGATCAATTATTAAACTTGCAGTTCTTCCGAGCTGATGAAAACTGGTTCTGTGTGAAACAAGCACATTTGGGAGAGTGAAATTTGGAAAGTTCAGATAAGGATTTGTCTGTTCTAGGTTGCACTTGTGGGCTAACTGAAGAAGCAGAGGGAGCAGGTTTTTATTTTTCACCTTTATTCTTATCTCTCTGCTTCCTGAGTAAGTACTAAGGAGGTTTAAAAAAAATGAAAGAAATGTCCTGAGTTAACATAAGTATTAAGTGGTCTTTTGTCACCTGCTAGGATACAGATACGAGAGAAGCAGATTTGTTTCATCTTTGTTGGAAGAATAGCATGTTTGAAGACATTAGTTCTTTGCTGAAAAATAGAGTTCTTGTGATTAGGGTAAAAATAAAAGGAATAATGGATACTGATTTTTGTTTTTGTTTTTGTTTTTTTGCTTTTTTGGTTTTTTCTTCATTTTAAATAGCTGCCTTTTTGTGCTCCAGTTGTCCTAGCCCAGTCTGTTGAAAATGTATGGACTACTTGCAGGATTAACAAACTGAAACGCCACTTACTGGAGGCTCTGTGGCTCAGCTGTGGTGGGGCAGGTATGAAAGTCTGGCTTCCCCTGTTTCCCAGAGATCATCGAAAACCGCATTCCTTTCTGTCAAGACGGATCATGCTGCCTTTCCACATCAACATATACCCATTGGCTGTTTTGTTTGAAGATGCCTTGGTTCTTGGTGCTGTTAATGACACTGTGCTCTATGACTGTTTATACACTCAAACCAGTGCTAGAGAACACTTAGAGGTTCTCTTTCCTTTCTCCATTGTTGAGAGAACCTCTCAGATCTACCTCCATCACATTTTACGCCAGCTCTTGGTTAGGAACCTCGGTGAACAAGCCTTGCTTTTGGCCCACTCCTGTGCCACATTACCATACTTCCCTCATGTACTAGAACTGATGCTTCATGAAGTGCTGGAAGAAGAAGCTACCTCGCGGGAACCCATTCCCGACCCTCTCCTTCCCACCGTGGCGAAGTTCATTACAGAATTCCCCCTCTTCCTGCAGACAGTTGTTCATTGTGCTAGGAAGACAGAATATGCTCTTTGGAATTACCTTTTTGCTGCTGTTGGAAACCCGAAGGACTTATTTGAAGAATGCTTAATGGCCCAGGACTTGGACACAGCTGCTTCTTACCTTATTATTCTACAGGTAATGGCACGAAATATATTGCAAGTGTGTTGATATTTACTAACACTGCAGTATTTTAAAAACAATGTCATATTAAAGTTGTGCATGTTCAATAGATTTTAATTTAACAGTTTTCTGTTGATAGTATGTCCCATTATGAAGGGTGGTAATATAACCAGTGTAACTGGTTAATTTATTGTTTTAAATAGGAAAATAATAGCATGAAATCTGCTATTTATAATCTTCGGCATACTTGAATGTGAAGCAGTGTGGCTTCACTTAGTAAACTTCTGATGCTCTGTAGTAAAAGTAAATCACTTAATTATGCTTTGTTGCTTGCAGAATATGGAAGTTCCAGCAGTTAGCAGACAACATGCTACTCTCCTATTTAATACTGCCTTAGAGCAGGGAAAGTGGGATCTCTGTCGTCATATGATTAGATTTCTTAAAGCCATTGGCTCTGGAGAAACAGAAACACCCCCAGCTACACCAACAACTCAGGTTTGTGATGAGAAAAATAAATATTGTGCATCAAGCCTTATGTGATTTTTCTTCATGTTATGTATCATGTTTGGTCCTTTGAGTATATGTTTTGGTTATCTTGGTTTTAGGAACCTAGTTCAAGTGGTGGCTTTGAATTCTTCAGGCATCGCAGCATTAGTTTATCCCAATCAGCAGAGAATCTCCATAGCAAATTTAATTTGACAAAAACACTGAGTATGCCCTCTGGCCCATCGGGAAAAAGGTAATGTCCTCTCCTTCCCCACTTTATTAGGTACAGGACTAACTTTCTTACCAACTGAAGTTATAGAAATAAATTATATGATAGATTTATCATAACCTCCTTCTACATGTTTTGCGTTTATCATTTCACAGCTTTTGTATTGTTGTGTCTCATAACATTCTTGGGAGAATATATTCTCACACATGTAAATATATGTATGTGTGTTTGCATGTATACACATGCATGCTTACATAGATACTGCTTACCAAAAAACTGAAACCACTGGATGTGGTACACATTATATGTGTAGTAAATTAAGTAGCTAGTGAAACCACATGGCTTCATATTTAAAGAATCTGTTTTGCTGAGAAACAAAACAGATTTTGAACAAGACACATTTTGAACAGTTCACAGCATCACAGTGTGCTCCTCTGCTACTATGCACTATGCTACTATGTCAGTGTGTTTCCAAGCAACACGTAGAACTTTTTATGCCTTAGGGTGAACCCTTCTAAAGCTGCTGTATATTGACTTGATATTGATAGGTATTACAGTTCAAAAGTAGTATTGAACTGAAATTCATTATTGTCTTTGCTTTAGTATTTTTCCCAAAAAAACAATCCTAGTATAAATTCTGATTTAGTAATTTTTAATAGAGAGTACTATATTAAAGGTTTTGATAGGAAGGGTTCTAGGCCAATGCTTGACTATTTCTCTAAACTTTGCATTCTCATCTGCCTTTTTATCTCTCTTACTTTACTTTTTACTGCATTGCTAATAGTTTAATGTTTTATAAATACTGCTGCTGTTGTAACTTAAATCCTTTATTTCACCTAGTTGTTGAGGCAGTGGAATGTTGTGTAGAATATAAACAGCAAGGAATGATGGAAACTACTTCTGCTGTTATACAGAAAGGTCCCCTTCTACTACTCAGGTCACTCAGTGTTCTGCAGTTGTGGCCAACAGCTTTACCCAGTGTTCACTTGGCTGTTCTGTGCTGTGTGTGTAGATGGAGTAAAGACAGTGACTGTGCTGAGAACATGTACATTGACATGATGCTCTGGCGGCATGCTCGGCGTCTGCTGGAGGAAATCAAGCTGAAAGACCTTGGCTGCTTTGCTGCACAGCTGGGCTTTGAGCTGATCGGATGGTTGTGCAAGGAGCGAGCCAGAGCTGCCCGTGTGGAGGATTTTGTGTGTGCTTTGAAAAAGCTACACAAGGATTTCCTCTGGCCGTTTCCAGTTATACCAGCTTCGTCTATTAATTCGCCTTTCAAAAATGGAAAGTACAAGACAGGTACAGTAACACCTGAGTTTGATATGAACTAGATTTCTCTCCTTGCCCTGCCTGAGATTTGTGAATCTCACTCTGTTCTGCCTCTCTTCAGCCAAGATAAGAACAGGGTGAGGCTTGCCTGCACAGCTTTCTCACACAGTGTAGTTTTTGAACAGCATAGCACAGACAGTATCTCTTGTATGATTACCATTTCTGTTGAAAGCTCCTGCTTTCTCAGATATACTAAATTGGACATCAGCGCTGATGTTACTCTGAATGGAAATTGCTCCAGTGTAAATTCTCCTGCAGAAAATTACAAAATATTCTTTTGTAGTCTCTTGATGAACTTTTGATTAATTTTTAAAAAATTAAATAGTAATGTTCCAAATGTTTGAAATTTACTTTCTTAGATGGTAAGAACTTTGAAGACTGCTGTAAACCTGCTTTATGATATTGTTGTTTCAGTTCACTACATTATCTCCTTACAGCAAAATTGAAGCTACCTTATCTCCAGATGTCAAGGCTGACATTGGCTGCCAAGTCTTCCTCTTTTTAGTAGCCGCGTCATTATTTATTTCCGTTGATCAGAAGTATTACGTCATACTTCCTTTATGCCAGTGCTCACATAAAAAGCTGATCAGAAATTCTGGAAATGCCTAAACTTGCTGCATTTCCTTGCATTTCATTGGTCTCCTGAATATTGATTAGATGAAAGTTTTACCTTTCTGAAATGCCTGGAGAGAACACTCTAAATTTCCTTTTGAATACTTACACAGTTTTTCTGTGGTGTGTTTCGATTTTTTTAGCCGTGGGAGAGCAGCTACTAAAATCTCAATCTGCAGACACCTTTGTAAACATGGAAATGGACACAGGGGTTTCAAACACACCTCGTAGTCGCAGCTGGCTTGGTACTATCAGCTCTTCTCAGAGAGAGATTGACACCGTTTCATCCCATGGACCACACATGCAAGATGCATTCCTTTCTCCTTTGCTAAGTAAAGGTTAGTCACTCTTCCTTCAATCTGCTCTTTGGAAAGATGTGAAGTGTGTGCTTATATTTTGATTTTTTTGCTTGTCAGTGCTGTATTGTCACTTCTCAACTGCTGGTAAGAAAAATTCCGGGAAAAAAAAGGACTTACTGAAAAGTAAACTGAATTTTTTACAACAGAAATATAATGCCCATTTTGTACATCTTTAACCACATGAAGTTGAATATGAAATAGATATTTGCTGAAGTTTGTCTCTGGTGATAACTTGAAGTTCAGTATTTTTTCAGTCTGGCTAGGAAGAGAGTCCTAAGTTGTGGGTTTTTGTTTCTTTGTCTCTTGCATGAATCAGCCTCTTGCAGGGTTGGAACAACTCTAATTGCACGAACTTTGTGATTTTGGGTTTCTTAAGAATGATATTACATACACTACTTATTGAGAAATTTGAGGAAGTTAGGGACCCATATAGTTGTATTTTTTCCTATGGCTTTATTTAAATTGCTTTCTAAAAGCTGCAATGTATGATCAGCTTACTAAAATATAAATTGTACTTTGTATGTATTTTTCGTGAACACAGAAAGAGATGGGAAAAGTTTGTCCGACCATTCTACTTCTTAAAATTTAATTTTATTTTTAAAATGTTTCATACTTCCTCTTGTTCTTGAGCATAGAGCAATGTTTTCAACAGTATCTGAATCATGTGATTTCCACTCTATTAGGGCAAAGATCTAAGCACCTAGTGTGAACTACAATCTCTTAATTTAAGACTATGGATCCCTTTGTGAGGTTCAGAGGATTTGGAAATTGTCTCTGCTTGGGCATGGTCTCGTTTTATTTTCACTCATGTTTCTCTTGTTTTTTTAAATCTGGAGACTGCAAGAAAACAACTATCTCTTTACATTGCAGTGATTTTACTGCTGTCTGCCACTACTGCTCTTTCTATAAACAAGTATATCAGGGTTTTTTTTCTCAGCTGGATGAAGACCTTTGAGTTCGATAGACTTTGGTATGCATTTTGAAGCAGTTTATTTCTAAAGAAACTAAATTAATAGCCTTCAAAACATTGCAAGCTGAATTTAATAGCAATTTCACAAATTACTCATCCAGCACTGGTATTAATGGGCAAGAAGATAATCAAATAGCTTTTTGACTTCCTGAATATTTTCCAAGAAAAGATGCATCTGCTGTAATATGGAAATTGTTCTCAAAAGTAGGTGCCTTCATGACTCACCACTGTAATGGTTTTAGCTTTGATGTTACTGTTCCTTTGAAAATTCTGTTATTGCATGTGCTTTTGATGTTTCTAACTGGAAATACTTCTTTTTGTAATTTCTGCAGGTAAATATTTACATTGCAAACCATTCAAAATCTTAGTGGTTTTGTGGGAAGAAAATAATTGGATATTGAAACTTCATTTTAACAAAATTAAAAGTTAAGTAAGCAGAATTTTAGACACACAGTAACCCCTCCTAGACTTAATTCTAGGACTGTAGTATGCAAGATGCTGTATTGGTGCTTTTATGATGATTGCCAGCACATACCTAGAATCCCTTACCGATAGTAATTCTCCTGAATTGCTTTTATTGGATAGAAAAATGATTGCATTCCTGCAACAGTAGTTCTACCATCCAGTGTGACAAGAAGAATGCTGAAGCAGGATGAACAATATGCCTGAAGTAATTCTGATACACTATAAAGCATTACTGTTTGTTAGTTTTTATAGGAAGTAGGTCAGAAATCCTGAGTCTTACTAAAGTAAGTAGTTTCTTTTTTCCCTTATGTTTCTGAGTGTTTTTGATAGGTGATGAATGCAGCATTGGTTCAGCAACAGACCTGACTGAAACAAGTTCTATGGTGGATGGAGACTGGACAATGGTGGATGAAAACTTCTCAAGTCTAAGTTTAACTCAGTCAGAGCTTGAGCAGCTCTCTCTGGAGCTGGCCAGTAAAGGGCCACACAAGTCACAGGTGCAGCTGCGGTAAGTAATGACATACCTGCCTCTGAGACTGAGAATTGATATCATGCAGCATTCGGAGAAAGAAACTATCTACACAATCACACTGCAGTTTTTTTGTCTTGGGAGTATAAAAATAAACAGCGTTTTTTTCCATATAGGTACTTGCTACATATCTTCATGGAAGCAGGGTGTCTGGATTGGTGTGTTGTCATAGGCCTTATTCTCAGAGAATCTTCAGTTATCAACCAGGTTTTCAGTATCATGCAGTCCTCTGATATTGATGGAGAAATCTGTCAGAACATCAAGACTGGCCTAGATGCTGTTGACAAGTGGGCTTCTACAGATTGGTAAGTGTTACTTTCCACCTTCATATTCAAGCTGTAAATAGTTTGTTACCTAAAACGTAACTTTGAGTTACTACCATAGCCTTCGCTGAAACATCACTTCAGAGAGCTATAATCAGACTGGGAAAAAACCCAAAAACACAAACCAAAACAAACTGAAAGCAAACAGCTTTCCAAATTTTATTGTTTGATTAGGATTGTTTTTTCTCTTTATTTAAAATAATTTCTGTTTTTCAGGCACACGACAGAAGTACTAATTTTAATTCACACAATGGTGTTCTGTCCCATTCTCTTCCTAGCCCTGGGTACAAGCCATTTCTAAGTATCATCAAACCACAGATCCAGAAACTAAATGAAATAGTAGAAGAGCAAGTACAACCTGAAGCGTTTCAGCCAGTGAATCCTTCTAAGGTTCCTGAACAAGCAAACCCAAGATCTGAGGAAAGCAGGACTTCATCTAGCCATGGCACTAATACTCAGAGTGATGCTGGCAGCAGCAGTGCAAGCAGACATGAAGAGGACAAGGCTAAGACAGAGGATGAGGATTCATTCCAAGAAGGCAGTTATGACTGTGTTGTGTCTTAAATGGAAGGTGAACAACTTCCCAAGCATCAGGTGTGAAAGGAAGCAAACCAGCTCTTAGATCTGCTTCTGTGTTTTGGATTTGAACTATTGTTTTTAATTTTGGGGTTTTTTTTTTACAATTTCAATCTTTGAAATTTTTAGTGGGGATAACTAAACACCAATTTCATCTAATAATTTCAAAAGGAGGCATGACTTTTTTGATGCAATCGCCAGACTGCAGCTTTACATTTTGATACTTTAAATAGTGTTGGAGAGACAGTGAACACACTTGGAGATAGATTCAGTCACTGTTCACCAGTATCTTTACATCACCAAGTTCCGAAGAAACTACTTACATCTTGCTTGAGTTTAAAAGGCAAAGAGGGGATTAAATATAGAAACTGTTTTCCTTGCAGCTTGCCTGCCTAATAAATGTCTGATCAATGCAGTTCAGATTGGTTTGATACCGCTATTTTGTATTAAAGGACTGTAAAATATATTGTATGTTTTTGTGAATAATCTTGTACAAATACTCTAGGCTGTACCATATTTGGAGGTACCTATATGTATTTGCATGTTTCTAGGTGACTAGTAAAGTTAAAGCAGAGTTGCACTTCTTTCTGGATGAGGCATACTTTACTGACCTAACATTGACACAAGGTGGCTTACCTGTTTTTTACTGCCACTTAACAGATCTTGTAGTTGGGTTAAGGGACTGCTGAAGGTTATTTATTTCATTGTAAATTCTTTTCTGATAAATGGATTTTTAAAATGTAAATAATCATCATATACTCTTGCTATGGAAAACAAGTTTAACAGCTCATACTTAAACATTTTTCAAACATTTTATAATATGCATACTTCTAACTAAGACATATTTAACTTTCATACAATGTTATGAAAACCTGGCTGCAGAAGTCTGTTGCTTTGAGGTACTTATTTTTTCTAGCTGCTGTCCCTATGTAATAACTACCTGTAACAGTATTAATTTAGATATTAGCTTGTTTGTACTGTGCAATCTGAACAAAAATGCAACATTTCTCATTTTATACACGATAAACTAGTTTATTTTTTATAACATCACTTGATTACTGACATGGACCAAAACAGTCATTGTAGGGTAGTTACAGCATCTGTTGCTTTTCTAGTGTAGTTTCTAAATGCACATCCATCTAAAATCTGAAAATTAAGACTATTCACAATTACATTTTAAATGAATTGTGGTTTCATCATCTTTATTTCCTTTGTGTAGATAAGATCAAGTGCTTTAAAATGTACAGATATTAAACTGTTGCTTTAGAATGGCTTTACTAAGCCAATACAACCAGTACAAGTGCAATAATTGCGAGTATTACATGGAAAGCTGGAGCTATTAATGAATGCAACTTAAACTTCATCTTGTAAGAGTTAAAACTGAGACTGAAGTCAAAGGAAAGAAACTCAGTCTGAGTCCCAGCATTAAGTTTATTCTGCATTGTAGCTACTGGTTACAGATAATGTCTATCATACCTACAAGCCTGTTGTGACCTGACATCAAAATTCGTTATTGTTTTAAGGGGATAATACTTAAAGCTTTTTTTTTATGATAAAGAAACCTGCTTAATCTATGTTAAAAGAAATAAAAACTGTGCTTCAAGTTAATATTTTTCTGTGGTTCTGTGGTAATGATGTAAGCCAAGCCCATCCTGGTCAGCGTTCTGCTGTTCAGGTTTTGGATCTGTGCAAGTAAAACATACATTAACTGATAAATTAACATTCTTAATATTCATATCTTACTACTGTGCTACTGTTGTTTAGCAGGTAAATCTTTTTAGTTGTGAAATTTTAGAAGTTTGTATTTCTTTAGTAGTAATTATCTCTATGCAAATCTTACATGCTGATTTTGTATTTTGATTTCACTGCTGTTATACTTGTAATTAAAAGACAAATGTATTCAACTTTACTTGAAGTTACTCCTGTGAAAAATAACTCTTTCTGACTTCAAGCCATTCAGGCCAGGTTACAGAGACAAACCTCTCAGAGAAAGCACTTAATGAAGACTGTTTTTTATACTCCTGTGGTTTGTTTTTTACAGGATGAAGGAATCAAACCCCTACCTTATTAGTGCATCTTGGAAGTTACATCCACCTGCTGCTGTGAAAAGAGATGTAGTGGGCATGGGTGGTAGGGATGTGTTAGCAAGGGGGGCTGTGTCAGACAGAGCCAGTTCCAGCAGACACAGGGAAGCCTGTTAGCCAAGCTGATGCCTCCTCTGTGTAATGTGTTTAACAAGGGGTAAAAAATGCTGTGGGAGATGAGTGAGAGAGTCCTGCAGGCAGCCATGCCCATAAAGGAGGAGCAGGAGGATCCAGGCACTGAAACAGAGGTTCTCTGCAGCCTGTGGCTCTGTGCAAGTAAACACGCACATTAAATAATATCCTAACAGTCTTACTATTAGCCTGTCACTGCTGTGGTACAGCTCAGTTCAGTCATTTTGGACAATGGGGAAGCAGGCTCTCCACCTGCAACCCACCATGGAGCACGCTGGAGAGATACGCACAGTGGCAGCCTTGGAGCTCCCACACTGAGCAGGTGGATGGATGAGCCCTGAAGGAAGCTGCAGCCCAAAGAGCTCACGCAAAAGCAAGTTTCTGGCAGGAACTGTGGCCCACGGAGGATCCATGCTGGAACAGTCTCTTCTTGAAGGATCACCCCAGCAAGAGGAGGATCCTGTTTAAAGCAGCTTATGAGAGACTGTATCCCATGGAGTGGGCTCCACGCTGGATCAGGGCAATAGTGAGGAGAGGAAGGAAGCTGGAAGGAAATGTGCCAGACTGACCCTGACCTGACCCTTAACTGACTATGCCCTGTTCTTCTACACCACTGTGAGAGAGAAGGTAGAAAGAAGAGTGAATCTGGGAAGGAAGGGGAGGCTGGGGCAAAGTGTTCAGTTATATATTTTATTTTTAATTGGTAATAAATAATTTTCCCAAGGCCAGTTTGTTTCATTTGTTGTTTGTACCAGTGAGTAATGTTCCTCTCTCAACCCATGAATTTTCTCATCCTGTTTTCTCCTCCTGGTCGGCTGAGGGGAGTGTGTCAGAGGGCAGTTTGGTAGGTACCACCACAAAAGGTTTATTGATCTACAAATCTGTATTATTTAACTAAAGACAGGAAAAACAAGCCATGTAACCAGTTGAGGCCCAATATCTTTTTATGGAATTCTTAACATGTTGGCACTTTTCATTTTGTGTATCCAGCTCACATAAAAATGACTGATGTCAGATTTTCTCCTTCACCAACAATCTGCATATCATCAAGTTTTCTTGATCTGGTTCCTATTCTGCAAAACTAACTGCCTCAGAAAAGTAGCAACAATACTCTATATTCCTTGCTACCAATTTAACAAATCCTTTCACCCCAGGAATACTTGAATCAAGTCACATTTCTGACGATAACTTTTCACAATCACTTTTGTCAACCCAATTAAGCTTTTTCTCCACATGTTTTAGGTCAAAGAAACCAGTTCAGATGGTTTTAGAGCCATAGTGTCTCTAAGCTACAGGTCTGAGACCCACTGTTAAGTAAGCAGAAATACCTGAATTCATAATCTAATGAGAACCTGTACAAAGGAGGTTCTTTCCATAACAAACAGAGAGGAGAAGTTGTCTATGGCTATAAGGATATTATAAAAGATGATGGGTAACTTGCTGAGAGTGGTAAGCTGACTTCAACTGAAGGATGGATTTCCCACAAGTAAGGGGGAACATAAAGGCTACAGACAACTCAGTTTAGTTTCCTATCCTACAGCTGAACACTGTTGAAGTACTCTAGTAGGCAGTGACAGGAATGGCAGCGTAGGGTGAGTGGTGTAAGTCATCCCAGTGTTTAAGCGGAGAAAAGAGAGATACAAACTTGTTGGGTGTTTCTATTTATCACGTGGCCCCTGAAATAGGAAGCTCCTTGGGCTTACTTATTCAAAAAGCACTGAGAGAAGGCATTAAGAGTACACAGCTGGAGACTGAAGCTACTACACAGCAGACACAAAGCTCGTAACTACTCTTTCCTTACTTTTTTTCAAGTTATTGTTTCCTATCCAAAAAACTCTAACCCCCCCCCAAAAAAACCCCAACAAATACAAAAGAATAAAACCAAAACCCCCCAAACAATACAAAACAAAAACCTCAAAACACAACAAACCAAAAACAACCAAACAGAACAAACCAACCACCCTCTCCCCTGAAAAAGAACATCTCCAGATAAACTCTGCATGGGCAGCTCTTTAAGATGGTCACTTAAATTCACCTGTACACTTACCGGCTTTGAAGCTTCTATTTGTTCCATTCTCAGAACAGATCGAGAGAACTGTTGTTTCTTAGATGAATTACTGCTAGTTTTTATGATTGATTCTTTCAGTTTTCTGAATTTTTTAAAAAAAAGTTTGCTAAGGACCACTGATACTTGACATCCTGCTTGAAGTACAGACAGCAATGTCTACGTCTCCCTAAACTGGCTTGTACTTCCTGCTCAAGACTCTCCTTTAAATGCTTAACATGTTCTCAAGCTGCACCCACAGCTTTGATAGAACCATGAAGAGTTGTGGCCCAACAGAACCTCTTGCACAGTGAACAGGGGAGCTTGGCTAATTTCTAGGATCAATTTATCCCTCAAGAATCAAAGAGATTTTCATAAAGGTTGAGAATGCATGTTCTGTCTTCAAAATGGAAGGCACAGTTACATAACTTGACACTAACCAAAGAACGTAGGTTTACTGATCTTGCATGCCTTCCTGCCATTCTCCAAGAGGTCATACCAAGCTCTAAAATGGGTCATCCTGCAGGCCCCTTCCAGATAATCATCAAAAGTCAGATTATCTTTAGCCCTCAAGGGAGAAAAGTATGCAGCAACTTTGCTGTGCAGACAAACTATTCTTCAGCTGGGTCCCACCTGCTACAACTAGCTCTGTATAGACTTGTTAAATCTTGTCTGTTTGATTAGTGTTTTTCCAGGAGGACTGCAATCCAACCTAGACTGATAAAGACAGGTCTTACTAGCACAGAATAGCCCCACTCACCTCAACAGTCTGTCAGTTTGTGTAGGACAGATGAAATTTTCCTGTTCACTGCACCTATCCCAACACATTCTTTATTCAAATGCATATTTCTATTTGAAGGTATGGTGACACACTGCAAGGATGCACTAGATGGCATAACCACAACATGTAGAGGCCTCCTTTGCTTAAACTGATAAAGTGCTTAGTACTCGGCTTCAGAAATATTTACTTTAATAGAGAACTGAGGGAAAAACAGAAGAAAGCAATTTAGAAAATGCTGTGGATGTAAATTGTTTCAGATGAGCATATGGTAATTCTAAACAACAATTTACTGCCTCCACTAAGACTATATAATATTTCTACTCTATGCCCCTGTATCATAAAAGTTACCAGCTGCTTGCATTTTATACACTTCAAAGAGTAAGACACACAATGCTTTTTTAGGAGATACAGTAATCCGCAGTAGCAAAAGACTAATCTGCTTGTACTTGAATAGGGAAGCAGAGGGGCACAAACAGCAAATTTTTCCATCCTGTTTGTCTTGGATGAACAATAAATCTCATCTGAACCATCAATTTTGCAAAGAATACTTTGCGTGACTACCAGTGACTCCTCTGTATCACATCTCATTTCAAAAACCACCTTCCTCCCCAGGAAATCAGCCAGAACTCCCATTTTAACTTTTCTCAACTCAGATGATTTTTGCATTCTTTGGTCAAGCTTATCTTCTGTCCAGCTCTAACATCAGCTGTCTAACCCAGCACCTCTTAGCAGTATTTCCATCCCAAACTCAAGTAAAACATTACTGCAATGAATGAAAACAATTCAAATATATAGCCTTTAATCATGCTAAAAATCAAGTATCACCAATCAAGTTTTGCTTTTATTTACAAACATAGAAATTTGCAACAAACCAGACATACCTCATAATTAAATTATTTAACAAGGATTAAATCCTGAGATAGCAGAAGTTATTGCTTCACCTAAAGTTTCAGAAACTGCCAACAGGCATTTTTGTATTTTTGGCTCCCAGTATGAATTCTTCACACAGCACTTTCAAAGCTTTAAATCAGAGGCAAAATACAAAAATCAAAATGGAGGAAGATGGTAAATATCAGTGCAGCTTTAGTTAACTAGCTGTGCATTAGCTAGAGTACAGTACAACACATTTGTTGAGATTCAAGACACAGGAGTTTTAGTTCATAACTCTGATTTTCAAATCACTAACAGAACCTTTAAATAATATAGGGATTGTACTTTCCAAACAGATACAATCAAGTGAGTGATGATTAATGCACATTAATGTATAAACCCACAGGTTTTTAAATACTGATGGCCAGTTCATTAAGATTACAGTAATTAAATACAGTAATTAAACCTCTTACCCTAATCCGTGAGTGAGTTGACAATCTTTGTTAATGTCCCTTGCAACCAATGACACTGGTTCTTTCTACTTACACAGAACTACACAACAACCCGAAGGAAAAATATCTGACTGGAGAATTGTTACCCATCACACAAATAAACTGTTGCACAATTTTCTTTCATATGCTCTGCAAACTTAGCAGTATTAGCATGTTTCTACTCAAAAGGATGATGCCTGAATGAAATCTGCTCTGCATGACATCAGGCAATAACCATGTGATTAAAAACACTTAAATTTGTAGTGTGGTATTGATATAGCCAAATGTTTTATATATAATTTGGAAAAAATAATGAAGTTCCTTCAGATATGCCAAGTTCTTTGAATTTCAGAAATTACCCTTATTAATGACTGCACTAAAAACCCCACTAAGTATAAAAAAAGAGGTCACTAGCTTCTGATTTTAAAGCTTGTCAATTAAAACTGGAAGATGCTCTGAAACACAGCCATTTATAAAATCCATCCTATGAAAATAAAGTAAGAGCAAACCAGAATATCAGACATCTTTTCAAGATTACTCTTTTGGGTACTTTTCCGTATGGAAAGGAAACCTTATTTTAAAAAATAGTAAGATGTATTAGCAAGTGCAATACTGACACTACCAAAAGTTTCTCCAGAGGAGATACCAAAATTAGCCAATTCTAATAAATTGGAAGGTAATTTAAAATTTAGAGTAGATTAATTATGAGACATTCACTTAAAAGAGTGCAGACTTAGCACTCTTACATATAAGAGCAAGTCACATGCTCATGTGCTGATAGTGAAAGACCCCAATAGGAACAAAACCACAACATGGTAGTTAGGCTGAACTCAGCCACTCATGCTGTGCACTGGAGACAGGAAAAGGGGGAAAACTAAGTTTTTTAACAGAAACATACAATTTGAATAAACAATTACCACATTCCATCATAACATTGATTTCTCTGCATTGTGCATTTGCCAAGGATTCAATGCAACCCACAGCAGTACCACAGCTTTCAGTGACTTCATCATCCAGTTACAGAAGTAATGCTCAGGACTTTGCCACCTCTACCCAGCTCCCACAGGAACAAACACCTTCTAGCTGGAGATCGGACTTCCATAGGATGGACAGGCTTGGTAGGTGATACTCCATATATCAGTGAAGTACGATTTTGCATAACATCAAAATAATTCCATTAAGCCCTTCCACTACAATTGCCACCGTTTATTATACTAATATTACCTTCTCAAGTGCAGTTTTCATTTTAAGAAACCCACTAAGTGGAAGAGCCAATGTGAACTGCATTCAAAAAAGTATCATTATATCCCCAAGATGGCAGTACACTTAAATAGTCAAACTGCCAAAGAAACACCATTTGCTGAAGTATTTTAAACTCTTGCTGAAGTCTCTGGCATCTTGTTAGAAAGCTCTTGCCACAAGGGCATTCTGCATCAGAGATAACCCTATTAGCCCTGCAGCACTGCTGTCAAAATTAAAAGACAAAAAGGTCGTAAGTACAGGACCAGCCAGAAGAAAATGTCCAGTTTGGAAACCTCTCCAGTAAGGCATAGAGTTGAGGTGACTTTTGATCTTCCCCAAAAAAGTAATGTGCTGCTATGGCGAGGGAGACTATTCCATCAGAATGCTTTTCTGGGGCCTGAAAGTGAGAAGAGGACAACACAGTTTTATGATTGCTCGTGACTTTTCAACATAAGATCAATTCAGATGCATTTTTCTACAGACAGCATCTATGCAACAAAATCCATCCTGCAGTTCTTTGTGCCCTACGTTAAAACACTTACATTCAACATCTGATTACATGATGAGTTCAATTTGAAATGAACTGGCAACCAGATGTTTAGATCACAGTGTCTTTGATGTGTTAACACAGCTTCCACGTGTTCCGACTTCTCTGTTTGTATCTGCCTGTTTTGCTGACAAATCAACACATGGACTCCAACACAGTATTTACACTGACCCTTCTACAGCAAATCCTGAGGATATACAGCCCCTTCTGCCTAGCTTTGCCTCTATCATTCTTGCAAGGCTTGTCACACTTGAGACTCCAGTCTGCCTTATCGAGTACCCTTTCAGGATTATTTGTGTTTAGACTGCCTGGTGCAGGAAGGAAAAAGGGACTTTCTGAAATTCCAAAGATACTTGTAATATTTACGTGAAGGCTAAGACACTGTTAAACCTATAGTAAAAATATACAGGTCTGCAAAAAATTCTTCCTTTGCAAGTTAGAAGAGTAGGGAGGCAGATCATAAATCCCGCTGAAATGGCAAGATTGGAAGCCTTGCTTCCAGCTGAAAATAATGTAAAAGAAAATTTAGAAAATAAAGCCTTTACAGCTCTCTTCAACTTCATGACCGGAAAAGTTTCTACCAAGGGCTCGGTAATTTCCCAAAACAAAGCAAATAAGAGAAGAGAAAAGGAAAGGGAACTACTCATAATAATAAAAATCAAACCTGAAATAACAGCAGTAAAGATAAAACTTCAAGAGCTGTGAGGTTAAGATTGGAGAAATCAAAACTTATGATCAAAGACCCTGCAGACAAGAAAAGTATTTTTCCCTTGACTCTTTGTCAAATTAGTGGACTACTCATGGAAAATACATGGGAGCTGATCTATAGAGCTGACATATTAAAAAAGGGATACTAGAATTAAGACCTAGGAAATAAAGCAAAGCTTTAGGAAGTTACTGTGGCATTTCTTCACAATGGAATGCAGCCATGGTGGGAAGAGGGGGACCAAGGCATCAGCAGGTTTCCAGCAGCACCACACTCACCGTCAGTTCCACCCAGAAGTGCCAGGGAGCCGCGTGCAGCCCGCGGGAGTAGAACACAAAGTAGTCTCCGCCCAGGCTGGCCACCGGCATTCCATCCCCGAGGGACCAGCGGGACAGCGCCGAGCCCGCGCGCGGCCGCACGTACAGGGACATGTGGCTCGGGCCTGTGGGGACAGAGATGCGTCACCACAGGTATCAACGGGCAGGGGCAGAACTACCACCTGCTTCCCCCAGAACAGCATGCGCTCCCTGAACTACTATTCATGTCTTCCAAAGCATGACAGAAGTGCTTTATGCTTCAACTTTTTCAAAGCACTGAGATAAGTGAGATGAGGAATATAGAAACAAAGGAATGACTATAGGACAATTTATAATAATAAATATAATGTAGTCTTATGCATACTAACATATAAAATGCTACAAGATCCAGTTTAGGAAGGACTTGCTGTAAAACAATCAAGACTTACTCAAGACAGATGAAGTTATCAATCCCAGAAATAAGAACTGCAAGACACCGTTCAGCTTCCAGTGTGCTATGAAACTGAATTAATTCATGCTTATCTCAGAAAGTTCACTATCTTGGGAATGGCACTAGAACCTGCAGTACTGGAGTAAAAGCCTGATTTATTTATTTATTAATAAACACAAATCATAAACTAGAAGCTTCAGTCACTCACCAGCCACTTCAAAATTTAACCTCACAGAGTTCCAGGGCATCAGCTTCTTGGACATAAGTTTAAAGTGAATGGGGCTTCTTGGTGAAATTTCTGGAGCAGGAAGGTACCAGTTTTTCCTATGGAGAAAAACAGGCTTCAAGTTAATGCTCAATGCAACACCGTGAGTTACTAAACATCAGAAGACAAGAAGTTTCTCTGTAGCACACAGACTGTGCTGCTACTATATGAAATACTCAAAAGGTGTACATTCTACCAGAAGGCAGGTAACACCAGCTTGTGGCAAGACAAATGTGTAAAGGACATATTAATAGAAAAATAGTCACCAGTGTATTAATTCATTACCTCCATCTGCAATAAATCACAAAACAAATGAATGAGAATACTTTCACCCTCAAATAGCTAAACTTTTGCTCTGAGGTGTGAGAAATAGCCACAGCAGCTGGTTTATTTCTGTGGAAACCTGCTACCCTAGACATCCTCTGCTGGCAGCTGCAGTGGAGGAAGGGAAAAAGGGAGGAGACATACATCCTCCTACTCTGAACTGCCCTTTAGGAGGCCCTCTGTTCACCTTTTTCTCCACTGGTGCTTACATCAACTTTCCACAAATCAGCTTCTACCGCTCCTGCAGAAGACCCGTAAATCTCTTCCAGAGACTGTGGCAGAAGACACAACATCTAAGCAGACACTTGTCTTCTGAAGAGGAAGGATTATTTACTTTTAGACCAGGATTATCCTTTGTTTTTCTTCCCTTATGTAAGTGAAATTGCATAAACAACCCCTGTACTTTGCAGCAAACTGCTGAAGTGAAGCAGAGTTCACACGAACCGAAACATGAAATGCACTGGCAGAATCCAAGGAAGGCCACAGAAGGGAGCTTGTTCCTCACACGGAGTTCTAATGGTGTCATTGATTTCAGGTACATGGGGAGTTATGTGAGATATTCCATTATAATCAAACCCATTAATCCATATACCAGAGTCACTTTTAACCACATGTCCATCTAGATCATGAAATCTTCTGCTCGTGTGCTGGAAGAAAAAAAAAACAACAAACACAGAAATGTAATGGAGCCTCTGGAGTTTCCTAGAGTCAGGGGTGATTGTGAAATAACCTCCATGTGAATCCTTAAGGTCTATTGCACTTTCAGTAGACCTTTCAGCACTGAACACATATCTGAGTATTTATGAATATAAATGTAAGAATTACTCAGTTAAGAAACACACCATAAAAACACGATCAGAGATGATGGTTTTAGCCCACCTCAAACCACATTCACTTTTTAAATCACCATTGCTTACACAATTCTCCCACTTAAAACTCCCTAAGACACCCTTCTATTGTAACACAGATGATCTGAACACTGAGAGCAAACAAGGGAAACATTAGCAATTGTTTCAAATCCAGGAGTAATCATTAGAGCTTTTAAACCAAGAAAGAAAGGGAATATTAAGCCTTGAAAACAACCAAACACTCTTGCAACCAAAAGAGGCAATACAAAATGCAAAGCTTTTCTTACCTGGAGAAAGACTCGCTTAGGCTTTGGATTAGCTGCATCAGAACTGTAAGGAAAGAAGATTCCACTACAAACGAGAATCAGAGTGACTACAAACACAGTAGTTAAAGTTACTAGTGTCGTTTTTGTACTTTTGACAAGGTAAATGAAGTTAATCTAGAGAATAAAAAAAAAGTCCCGTTATAAAACTGCAACACTTAGATATAAGACATTATTTGTATAATTCTAAAATTCAATTATGGAACTGAAGGTACATTAAAAAGACATAATTGCAAGTACTACCTCATACAAGATACTTCTTTTTAATCTCAGTATTTAAAACTAGGATTTTTAAGATTATTTATTTTATAAAAAAAGAATGAAGTGAGTTTATTGTTGAGATTTCAAAACTTTCCTGCTTTTAGAACATCTGCCAACAACAAAAAAGCCAACCAGCAGAATCTTTTTAGATTCTATGGTAGCAGGAAAAGCCCACAAATCTGAGTATTCTTTTTTAAGTTTGTACATATATTGTTCAGTCATATATTACACTTAAATTAATTTCTGCTCAAAATTCAGCATTACATTTCGTATTTTATGTCACTCTTTACTAAATCATCACAGAGCAGTATAAGCTCTGCTTCAATGACCTTTTTTTGACTAACACAAACTGTGGAATCTCTAACACATGTTCTAAAACTTTCTCGTAATATTTAAGATACTGTCAAATTATTACTAACTTCTAGTATTGATTAAAACCCCATCTTTCTAAACTACAGAGAAATTTTAAGGGTTATAAACAGCATTTACAAATTCTACTTACAAAATAGGAAGACAGGATCATAGTGAAGATCACAATAAATCCTGCCAGCACCATATCTGGTGGAATTTCTGAACCACTTCGTCCCATGACAGGTGTAAACATTTCAAACACAGTCCAACTAAGATACAGCATATACAGATAGGGAACAAACATCCCCAGCATGTACATCACAATAAACTTCATTGTGGCACCTATGCAGAGCAGGGAAAAACAAAAGACAAAAAAGCAAAAGCTTGAAAGGACATAAACACAGAGCTTTACTGATCTATCCTCAAGGATATACTGCTGCAAGGCCCAATACATAATACTGGTCCTCAACCCTAACACGGATATGAAAAGATCTCATTCTGCACAGCCAATACCAGTATAATTTTCAAAATCACCACAAAATTAATTTTGTATTACAAAAAAAATTCAAACAGGCTTTCTGTCCCAAGGATTCTTTAAATATTACAATATTTTTATGAATCTTTACTGTTCATCAAAATTCTGATCACTTATTAATATACTCACGTACTGTTCTTTTAGCCTAAGACATGGAATATTTTTCAGTATATTTTTTTAAAGCTTCTCACACTTTCAAATTGTCTTTAGTTCAAGAACACCTTTTCATCACAAAAATGTAACTTAGTTTTTGACTACTCAAAGTCAACATCTGCCATTTCTTTTGCTTAAATAAGAGTAGGGGTACAAGTTTTGAAACATAATTTCTGCTCCTCAAAACCCATACCTTTTCGGCTGAATTCCTTGTGGATCATCAGTTTAGTGAGTAAAGGAAATGCTACCCATAATGTACAAATGAATGCCGAACAAAGGCCCATCTGAGTCAGCGCTGCCAATGCTATCGACCAAATCATCAATGAGGCATCAAAAAAAACATCTCCCAGGTGCTGCTCATTCACATCCTGTAATAAAAAGAAATAAATACATTTCATTACTGTGTACATTCCATAGGTCCCATCTCATGAGAACACATAGAAAAATCCATATTCCTTGTATATAATTATTTTCTTCAGGCAAAACAATTTTGAAAGCATCATCTCACCATTCTCTTACCGTACAGAATTATCCATGACAGTATACTTTTTTCATTAGTTTTCGAAATCTGCTGACATAACTTGGAAAAGCGATTACACAGGCTGGGGAAGAAGCAGGAAGTGAATGTACAAATGACAGTACAAAAGAATACACAAAGCTAGTGTTTCAGGCAAAGAGGGCCTTTAAAAAAAAAAGTAACACACCATATTAAAAAATTATGTAATGCTTATGGGGGAAAAAAAATTGTCTGGACCTCCTGAGAAAGTAAGCTTGTTTTTGAACAGTTATTAACAGACTTCTTATACAAGCAGTGTTACTAGTGCACAAATATTATACTGGTGCCTTTTTAGGTCATGCCACAAGCTGTCACTTCAGAAGTCTGCTTATTGAAATATGTTATTTGTTTTGAATAAACGACAGCAATAGGTGAGACAACACTAGATATGTTTCGAGGGTGGGGGGCAAGAAGAAAAAGGAGAACTTTAATCATCAAAAATGTAATTGCTTTGGTTTGGGGTTGGTTTTTTTTTTTTAAGTTACATGGGCAATACTGCAGTGGTCTGCAGTGCACAATTCCTAACTGCAAATCCTGCTAGTAGCAAGAGGGACTGCTTGCATGAACAATGGTTATCAGAAAGCACCTACTTCAGTTTTGGGGTAAGAAGAAAAAAAAGGAGGAGAGTGAAGAAACATACATACAAGTTGCTAAACCTATTTCAAAACATAAAGCTTACCAACTCAAAAGCTGTTGTGTCATGAACTGGCACTGCCTCTGATAGCCAAGAAAGAGATTGGCTTCCAAAATTTTTATGCAACTTTTAAGTCAAATCCGAGTTACAGAAGCAACATTAACTGTACAGTGTGGTACAAGCCACAGCATGCAACACTTCTGATTTTCAGATGGTTAATCTGAGGATTAGGCAATCAGAAGACATGAAATAGATCCAAAGCCTGATATGTCTTAATAGCTGATGAAAGTATCAGCCAGCTCATCCAGAAGACTGGGCAATGGTAACATTGCATGTATTTTATAAATGGCTCATCTTTTCCACAAAGGACAATCACCAAATACACATACTTGGTAACATACATGTACCAGTTAATACTCCCTTCTCCACTCAGAACTTCTCATACAATCAAATGGCATGAAGTTCTTAAAACTTTTTCAAACAACTGTATTTGGATGACAGCTAAGGCTTTCTAAATTCCATTGTCCAAAACTCACCCAAATGGCTGAGATGGTAATTAACAGCAAGCTGAACAACTAAATACTACCACACCTAAAACCTCAACCTAGCAGGCCTGAGTAGTCAACTGCCCTGGAAGAGTGTCATCTATCAGACACCTCAATACTATTTGTATTTAACACAAAACCATATGGGATTGTTAGAATCTGTAATTATAAAATTATTACACAAGTTAAATTGCATTTGTTAGTCCATAAAAAAGAACCCTAAGCAAAACAGGTAGACAGACATTAATCATGACAACTGACTGATGATGGAAAAGTAACACACACCAAATCCTTACTGAGCCTTGCAGGGGCCTAAATGACTTTTACCTACTGCAGAGAAAAACACACACAACTAAGAGCTCTGTTCCATCTCCAGCTGTGGTCAAAACAACTATCAATCAGAATAATCACAGGATTGTTTAGGTTGGAAAATACCTTTGAGATCATTTGATCTAAGCCTTGTACTGCCAAGGCCACTGGTAATGAATGTCTGTAAGTGCCACATTGAGACATCTTTTAAATACCTCTGGTGACCCAACCCTTTCCCTTGGCAGGCTGCTTCAGAGCTTGATAATCCTCTCCATAAAGAAATGTTTCTTAATATATAATCTGAACCTTCCCTTGTATAACTTGACATTTCCTGTTGTCCTGTTGCTGGTTGCCTGGGAGAAGAGATCAGACCTCTGGAAATGCTCCAGCACTAAAATGTCTCTCTTGTACTGAGGGGCCCAGAATAGAACACAGGGTTTGAGGTGTGGCCTCACCAGTGCTGAGTACAGGAGGACAATCCCTGTCCTGCTCCTGCTGGCCACACTATTGCTGGCACAGGCCAGGATGCCATTGGCCTTCTTGGCCACCTGGGCACAGCCTGGCTCGTGTTCAGTCACTGTCACAGCACCCCCAGGTCCTTTTTCTGTGGGCAGCTTTCCAGCCACTCTGCCCCAGCCTGTGGCACTGCCTGGGGTTGTTCTGACCTAAGTCACAAAGGCTCCTGCCTTTTGTATGAAACATCTCCTAAAGGTCAAAGCTGCCTTAAATCACATAGCTCTTACCTCTCTGACTTAGCAGACCAATTGCTATGTTTAGATGAAGCAATTTTTTTACAGCAACATTTTAAATACTGAAAATTTTTGCTTTTCTTTTTTAGCCAGCTCAAAAGGCAAGTCTTCCACAGATTAAACACCTCATTGCCCTTCAACAATAACAACAAAGCCTTGCCTACCTTGTAGAAGAACTTCTTGGCTAGCATGTGCACAAGAATGAGCTTAGCTGCAGCTGCAGTGCCATAGAGAGACACAGAAACATAGAAATGGGTGTACCAAGAAAGAGCCCGACCAATGATGGAGACAAACACTGCCACCATGAGTACTGCTACCAGTGTGCACACCCAGCTTGTCAGGGTTAAGCTGAATGCAGTCAGTAACTTCTTCAGGTTATGAACAGCTATGAAGAAGAAAAAAGAAGTTTCATTCAATGCTTGTGTATTCTACTGCAGACTATGATCAGAATTACCCCATGGTGTAACTACTTTAATGACCAAAATAAAGGGGTCCCTTGTGAAGATATCTTAACAGCATAGTTTGCATCACTTAGCACATCTTTGCATTTATGTCTATTTGTACATATTCCTGTGTGGTTTATTCCCAGAATACTGGTGTATTTTGCAGATTACAGCTTTTTTGATAGCAAAAATTTTACTAGGAGACCAGTGGACCCACGGTTCCACTTTTACGTATATAAAAGAACCAACAAGAAACCCAACAAAAAACAACAAAAACCTCCCCCTAAAAAATACCAAACCAACAAACCACCAAAAAAACCTCCCAACATTCTCTCCTTGTTCCCTCAAATTAACCCAACAACAAAATATTTGAGTTGTTTTTCTTGTAACATTTTCTTACTGCAAAAATATTTTCTGGATTTTGAGAAGATGGTTGTGTCTACTTAAGCTTTTTAAACAGGCATGTTCCTACACATACTAAAAAGGTCTAAACTAGATTTAAGTTGGTTTATACTCTCTATTAAGCTTTGCTGTCATTTTCCCCATTTCTTTTCTTACTTGGTCCTGTCTACAGATAGGTGTTGAAAAAACATGGTTCTGACACCATATGTGAACTAACAAAATGAAAAAATATGGATACTAGGCAATTTTTTTCAACTTCTAGATCTTTAAAAGATTCAATTTTAATCTTCATAAAATGGTAAGAGACAAAATCACGATTCATAAATGCTAGACATCTAGGCCTACCATATTCTTTCACCATCATTCAGATGCAAGATTTAAATACAAAGTAACTCCCATGGCATGCTGCACACCTAAAATTATTTAGGAAGTTCAACTAACCTTACACTGTGATAGCCTGAACACTTTTTGACCTATACTTTTGCATCTAGTAATTGCTAGTTCTTAAAGATTCATGCAATTAAAAAAAAATTCAAAATCAAAAATCACCTACACTTACCTCTGGGTTTTGGCTGTAACACTTTTTTGCTTAAATAAAAAAAAGCAATTGCTGCTGTAATATAGTTTATAATTATGCCGACACGAGCAGGATAAGCCAAGACAAACAAACCAAGTATATCAAAGAACACAACATTTCCATGTCGATACTCAAAAGATTTAGCCAACTTTTCTGATGTAGCTAGGTATTTTAGGACAGCTAGAATATTGTCACCTATTAAAAGAGTAGATAGACAATACAAATATATTAAGGTTGATAAATTACCACACAGCATTTTTAATATAACAATTTTGAAATATTGTATAGAAATATCCTCAACAAAGACATGAATAGACAAATGATTATTCTCAAACTGGTATTTTGACAGTACACACAGAACACTATTTTCATTAGTTATCCTATCCAGCTGTCAAAATAAGTATACTTGGGAAGTCTCATGACTTAGACACCACGTGAAGGCAACAGTCAAGCTTTCAGCCCATAAATTCTTCTTCACTTCTGATATTTAGCACTGGACTTGAAGGCTAACCCATAAAAGAGTTTATAATTTCCTAATCCTCCTCTTCTCTTCACCACTAAGTGACCCCTCCAGGTTTTCATGACTATGAATTACCTGCCTTTTTTCCCCTACACGACTGTAAAGAAAAGGCCACTATTTCCTTTGTGGCATCAATCACCTCCAAGCACCAATCACCTTCTCCTTTCACAGAGTAGAACCAAAGCACAGGTAACCAAATGAGAACAATCATTCTCAGCTTTCATTTTACTTTTACTAGACCACTAGAAGTGCTTACTGTCTGTATAGTCTGCTTTGTTTCTTCTTTTTTTTTTTTAATCTGTGATATATTTAGTGGGACAAGTTCTACATAAAATCATCATGACTACTAAAATCATCTTTCCAATACAAATTTAAAAGTGTTACTAAATTGGTGCAAGGAAGCCTTTAAAACCCTTATCCATGCTGGTCATCTAAGTTGGCTTCTATATAAACTTGAAGAGTGAATAGTCAAAATCCTGGAGACATTTAGGATTAAGCTAGCTTTTCCTGGGAAATTAAAAGATCTTCATAATTTTCTTCACTACAGACTGTCAAACAGCCTGCTATGAGCACAACCTGCTGTAGAAAACAAATCCTGTTTACCCAGTCTGTGTGCTACCAAGAAATTAAGTTTGACTGTGGTCGATTCTAATACAAAAACTTCTGTTGGCAGATCAGCCTGTGTGTCACCAACCTACTCAAAAACTTCTGATGAGAAACATTAACCAATAATGGGACTTAGAAGACAAAAGGAACACAGAAGGCTCAACAGTCAGATATCAATGGATAGACGATAATTTTGATTTGAAAGCAACTGTGGAATCTAATTAACGTCACTGGACGCTGATAAAGTTAATCTTCCCAAGCTGACTAAATATATTTCCTTTTTATTTAAAATATATGTATTCAGTTAATTCTTTGTTCTTGAGAACACAATGAACAGGTACTAAATGTGTAATTCAAATTATTAATCACTACAGCAATCTTACAGCAAAATGAAAAACCAGCTACAATACTACTCTTTGAATCCTTAGAATACCAACCTGCTCTCTGAATGGAATCTGTCATAATTCTGTCTGATGTGTCATATTCTGTATGGTAAATATAGCCATTTTCAATAAAAGCCAAATCTATACCTACAGAAAGAGAAGCAGCATTTTTTAAATTTATGCAATCCTAAAACCCCAAAACAAATATGTGAAAGCCTCCCACATACTTCACTGAAAACGTTGCTCTACTTTGTAACCCAGTCATTATCCTTACAGATAAACAGAATAGTCTTCTTTGCAGAAGGAAAACTAACTGGACTTCCAGTGACTTTAAAAGAGAACAGCTTTAAAACATTTTAAAGTATCTGCCTTTTTGCATGTACCAATTCCCATGACATCTGTATGTAACTGGAGAAACACAAGAAAACATCGGATTACCTCAGCTTCAGAAAAGATGCACAAGGTGCTTGCCTAATTTACTTGCAACACTTCAATAAACGTTCATGCTTTAAAGTAATAAAAAGCAGCACTGTGCAACTGCAGAGCACCTTCTCAAAACAGCAGGTGTGCTCTTTGTACTTCTGAAGTGTAAACGATTTTTCAGAGAGGCGGCCTGAAAACAGCTCATTTCAAAGTCCAAGTAAGTTGTTCAAACAAACAAAAGTATTTACCAAAACCCAAAGGTTATCCTGCTTCATTAGTTATATGTTCAGTGTATCCTATTCACCTGTTCAGCTGCATATGCAACAAGCTGCTACCTGCAATCTGAATTTTCAGAAATTTTGTCTCAATTCTGAGGAACAAATCAGCTTTTTAATTTAATTTTTTTAATTGGTTCATTAAAAAAACCCCAGAGGTCAGTAAGAAATCATTTATCATCCAGGTACGGTTCTGAACAAAGACAACATTGTACAAAATCAGCTATTTTCAGAATAGAAGCATACTTCAACTTCAAAACAGTACAGAATACGCTAGAACAACTGCTTTGTACTAACAATCAATTCAAAAATATCACTTTTCTTGAAAGCGACTCTAATGACAACCTGTCCTGGACAACAAGGACTTTACAAAAGTTTATAGTCTTCTGCATTGGGTTCACATTGAGCGAACATTTCACATTTCTTTCCCACTGTTTATTCTCCACAGAAAGGACAGCAACATGTAAAAAGATCAGCAAAACTAGAAAGCTTCTGCCCTGTTCTTGATTATGGAAAAAACCAAATAAAACCAACCCCCCCCCCAAACCAACAACCAAATCCCCTAAACAAAACAATGCCACAAGTAAGAAATACAACCAACCCACAACAACCAAACAAAAACAACAAAAAAACCCGCCCCAACAATAACAAAAAACCCCCAACCAAACAAAACCCATGCGTAATGAAAATACATTAATGACTATGTCATTATCTCTAAACAAGATGGTTTTCGTTGATCAGTTAGATACAGACATTTCATTCCTGCAAGTAGTTTATTAACATCATGTACTGAAATGTTTCAAAACAGAATATTTAAGAGAGTGCTGTTAATTCCTAGAGTATTTTCCTGATTTTCAGGAAACCTTTGTACAATGTAGTTTCTTTCTGGAAAACACCAGTCATCTAAAACCACCCCTAGCAAACTATATGACAAACTCAATCTGAAAACTCTTTTCTTAGGAAAGGAACAGGGAAATTCCCTGCCAGTGTGAGAGACAGACCAAAATTGAGGATGTTCACATAGTCAACCACAGAACAGTGTCCCTGTTACAAATGTAATGTGTATTGACATGCCTTTTGATAACATACCTGGAACATTGCCAAAATCCCTGTAGATACGGAAGTCTGTATCTGCTGGGATAATGCCACTCTGAAATATTTCCTGTGCCACCACAGAGGCAAAGGGATGTTTGGCTGCTACTACGTATGCTTGTACCAACCAAGGGTTCTCAGGTCCTAACAAAAGATGAGCAGAAAATCCACACCAAATTTTTTTTGAACTTCAGTTAGGATATGCATCCTCACGGTAACAAATACCTCAAAGTAACTCACTGGAGATTTAACACCTTTGCCCCACAGAGCATATAGTAAGTACAAATGTGCTGCATGAATGACTCACACTTGAGAGAAAGAATTAGCTACACCTGGGGGAAGAAAACCAAACCATTGTTGCCTCCTGTGTTCAGTGACAGAGCAGAAAAAGACTCAGCACTAATGAAGAAGTCCCAACCTTTAGCCAAGCTTCCAATCCATCATGGATGTATCACACATCAATACTGTTGTTTAGGAAAAAATCTCTTCCCTTAAAGTGTTCAGTGCAAGCAAACATCTAAGCAGCTTCAGCGGCACAAGAAAGCCTGCAGTCAGGCTAGGCTGGGGCACAGATCTAACCTTAGCCTACAAAACACAGAAGTTCTGCTGCTTCCTCAGCATGAAATTGAGTTCTAATGCCAGCATCTTCCTGCAAAGATTTTAAAAGAACTGCTGTGAAAAATAAACAGAACATTTGAAAGCATGAGTATTAAGATATATATACTATCCAAATGTTTTTCTCCTTTTTACGTTGATGTAAAAGGGAAACACAACCTCTGTTATTCTGCCCTCCACAGGCCTCCCATCTGTGAAGCAACTTCTGTGGCAATGCTTTAGCCTGTAACTATCTAAAGACTGAGAACAACTTAATAGCTGCACAGGATCGGGAAAAAGGCACAGAGGTTCTTTTGTCTTTTGTTTATGAGTAATTCTCAATATTCCTTCAAGTCTGCATCATTTATTATCAAATTATCCTACTGCAGAAATTGGACACAATGCAAGCTCATACCTGTTTGAAAAACAAGTTCTTTTCCTCCTACACCTGCTGCCTCCAGGTTAATAAAAGCTCTGATTGACTTGGCCCACTCATGTTGTGTAATGAAGCCATGACTAGCCTTGATGGAAAAAGAAAAAAATGTAGGTTAAATATCTGCCAGACAAGCCTAAATGTTATTTTCCATCTTTCAAGACTGCATGTAACTCAAGACTGCACAAGGCAGATAAAACAAAGAGATGCAGAAAGTGCAAGTCTTCTACTTAAACTAATATAGACGATATTCTTAATTCAACTGCATTTTCCCCTCTGAAATAATACACATTTTCCTCAGAAAAGACAGGTAATTAATGAATATTTCAAGAGATTAAACACAAGTCATATTTGTTGAGAGTTTTAGTATATTGCTTTGATGTATAATTTATAATTCTGGTACATTCTCACCTGCAAAATATTTTCTTCTGCACCATTAAATAAGAATATGACAGCATGCTGTAGGGACTCTGATGATTTTGAAAGTGTGTTAAGTATTTCAAGCATCACTGCACAGCTAACAGCATCATCACTGGCACCTTAAAATAATCAGCAAAACAGTAAGGCTTACAACAAATGCACAGATTTGCAACAAAGACAAGAGAGGAAAAATGGTTTATACTATTTCAGCAGCTTAATATAACTGCAGTACAATTGTTTTAAGCTTTAGTATATTTTCTGGTACTGCTTGTACCCTCTGTCTATACTAGTTGAAAGCAACATCTGAGAGAAAAATTATGTTCAGAAGTTGAGCAAGCGAATTACAAGATATCAGATCCAACATTCAAGAAAAGCAGACTAGCCAGGTTACTAGGAAAGCAATGTGATCATTATCTACTTTCCTAAATACAACATGAATAAATAAGGATCTAATTTTCATTGACAGCACTCTCAAATTTTAAAAAATAAACCTTCTCACATAAGTCACCCTAAAGCGTTCTACACTGTTACAATGCATTCGATTAGAAGGACAAAACCTCAAAGTAACATAAAGCTAAGACT
>VWYP01016949.1:324-51511 GCA_013400435.1 Pycnonotus jocosus
GCCATATTTTGTG
This sequence comes from Pycnonotus jocosus, assembly GCA_013400435.1. Classification (NCBI taxonomy): domain Eukaryota; kingdom Metazoa; phylum Chordata; class Aves; order Passeriformes; family Pycnonotidae; genus Pycnonotus; species Pycnonotus jocosus. The sequence continues at coordinate 338 of VWYP01016949.1, forward strand.
TTGTGCAGCCCTACTGCTTGTCATACAGCTTTTCAGTATTTCACTTTACAGCATATATTTGCATTCAGAATTCATTATGCACACATCACAAACACTACACAATGGCTGAGTTTAAACAAGTCTGTTTCTGTACTTTTGGATCAGATACAACTGGCAGACTAAAGTATAATGAAAGCAGCAAACCTCAATGATAACTGAGCAGCATATTCTGAAACCTACAGACACTTCCAATTACAGGGTTTCCAAACAGTTCTTTAACTTATAGCGCTGTTTTAAGGTGCCCATGTTTTTTTACAACAGTGTTTTGCAAAAAAAAAAAAGTCAATCAGAAAGTATTAGGAGGGATATTTTTCTTTCCTCTTGTTTAGAGGCACTCCTTTTTAAAACATCAAAAATTAAAGGAAATTAGATGAACTCTCAACATTTCTGCTTTTAGTCTGTGAAAAGCTTTCTGTCTTGAAAAGGATTTCTGTCATAAAAATAGTAGTAATCTTTAAAAGGGGGAAAAACACCTGATACGGATTTTCAAAAGCAATTATGGAGTAGATTTGATTTGAATTTCTATATGAGAGGAGATGACACTGAGCAGTCCTAAACCTTTTTCAGAGCTCCAAAGGAATAACCAAAATCACTGGACATTTTGGTAAGAGTGAAAGGAATAAAATTGTGATTTCTTACTTTAACAGATGGCACCATTCTTCTCCGGATAGCTCTTCCACTAAGAAATTGTAATATGAACATTTCTGTTGAATGAGTTTAAATCAAAGGTCAGTCCTTGAATTTACCTTGATTTAATTCATCCTGTTTTATCAAACCACCTCATTTTGCACATTTCCCTCCTTCCTGCTCTTGCAATCATCAGTGCTTCAAGTCACAAAGCAGAGCCACTCTAAAGACCACAGCTAAAAGCAGCAACTGTCATCAAAGAAAAATAAAACCAACATTAAATGAAACAGAATTCATTAGAATCATAAAAGTAATCCTACATGTTTTTTTCAAATCTTAACAATTTGAGCAGTCATTTGAGGAAAGCAGGTGAGCAGTCTGTATGAAAAGGTTATTCAGTGGTTACCAGACTGAAAATCAAAATGTGCTTAACTTCTTATCTACATCAAGGCCTGTACTGTGGTCAGGCAGGAAAAGTCAAAACAATTAGCTGGTCATGTTTAAGAAGAAACTTCCTTTTCCTTATGGCCACTTTGGCTGCAGCACACAAGGATATATATTCAAAAATAAATGTTTTTTGATAATAAGGTGTTTTTTTTTTTCTTTTTTCAAGGACACTTTGTGTTCAGACTTTATGAAGTTGGCATTTGAGCTATGAGCCCCCACCTCCTAGTTACTGAGCTATACAAGCAGTCCCAGCTTGTAATCTTCCCCAGAAACCCATAAAATAAATAATTTAATAAAAAGATGAAGCTAATGAGTTTAACACAGCAGATACTGTTATGCAACCACAGCTGAATGTCCTGTACCTGGCACAGCTCACTCTAGGAGGAAAAGAAAACAGAATAAGATGACAGAAACAAAATTGGAACCCATAACAGAGAATACTCTTTCAGCTCAGATCTTATGGCAAACTCTGTGACCTGATTGAAAATCACAGTTACTCCAGTCTTTAAAATATCACACTCTTCTGTGAAGGCCAAAATTAAGAGGTTGTTTTTTCATTTTGATTAGCAAATTCTGTTTGGAGGACTCAGTCCACAGATGAGAAACTTTCATTCGCCATAGTGAACCAGAGGTACCAGGTATCAAAGACATATGTAGGGTTCAAAAACACCATTTCATGGTGGTGACTTTTCTGGGAAAAAAAACCCAAGCAAAACCAAATCCACATGTAAATAATCAGCCAGATTTACCACATCCAAATAATCACACCTAAGTCAATAAAATGTGTTGAGTACCAATGGAAATGGGCAATTTGAGTGTTGGGTTTTTTTCTTTCAGAATTTAGTGCACCAAATAAAAGGACAGCATAAAGAAATCCAGCAGCTGTCTTCCGCCTTTGTTCCTCTCTGAGAGCAAATGCAGGAAAGCGTTTCAGGCAGAACAATGACAAAGGAATACTCTTCCTACACTAATGTTGCACATGTATTTAATCAAATTATTGTCTCTAAAGATTCTTAAGAAACATTCTTTTTGCACTGGTTTATTGTTGCACAAAGAAAAAAAGAATATACACATTTCAGCCATTTTGAAATATAAAAAATGAAACATTTCTGGCTACTTAAATGAGGAGAATGATATGATTTAATTGTGAATGACAGTTAAAAGCATCCATATCTGGGTTTTCATCCTGTAAATTACATTTCCCTACCTGGCTTGGCAAACATAAGATAAATAATGCATTTTTGCTTTATTTGCATATTGGCTTGCTATGAAGCTAGTGACTGTGATTCACAAATAAGTCTTGTGTCTGCCTGGGGGGTGGGATGACTTGTGCATTGTTGTGCTGTATGCAGCATTTTAATTGTAGTGGACATTAACATTCAAGATTGTGAAATAACCCCAGCATCTATCCTTACATAGCAATAGATTTATATCTCAGAACATGTACTGAAGGGCTGTACAACGTGGTGTTGCTGGAGGGATTTTACTAATAGCTGGAAAACAGCCAGTTTATTCCAGTGATTTCAGCTGTAAAACAATGATGAGCAAGAAAATTGGAAACATATTCAAATTTCATTCTAATGCCCTCTGTAGAGTCAGTGTTATTTTGTTCATTCAAGTACAGTCAAAAAGTGCAGCAGAAAAGATTGAATATAACCACATACAACCCCCCCCCCACACACACACACACAATTTATGAGTTGTTCTTGAAGATTTTAGGTGTTTTTTTCCTAGATGAAGGAAAAGTGAAATCCTTTTTCTTCCCAAAAGCAACACATAACCTGGCTCCTTTTTATTATACATTTTAGAGGCAAATATTGAAAATATGGTCTTGAAAGATCTTTATCAGAGATACATAAGGACTAAGCCACACATGAAACCTGTGATAAAATATTTTATTCATTCTGGATTTATGTTTATACTTTTGCATTATTACTAACTTTATTTTGGAAAAGGACCATTATGAAATGTCACACTGAATAACTTCTGTTTTTTGGACTTCTTGCAGAGTATAATTTCCTAATTATGCTCATGGAAGTGATGGGAAAACATCCCCTAGGATCCTCTGGATCCCCTGAATTTGAGACTCAGAGCAATTATATTTTATGAGATTGTGTAGTAATGTTTTTTCTTCCAAATTCTGAGAAACTCTGGCAAGATTATAGATACATGGAGAGACATGAAGTGATTCAAACATGGAGATTTAAAAGAGCCTTATCTTTGTGTTTGGGTGCAGCTGTGACTTTCAGTATAAGATATAAAAGGGCATTCTACCATATATGGGTTATAAAATTAATTACACTTCAAAGAACTGAAAAAATTTGGTGTTTGGTTTTGGTTTTATAGCTATTGAACCAAAAGTTTTGGTGGTTTGGTTTTACTGCTTTACTTATTCAATTTTTCTTCTTGTCCTTGTTCTTGTTGCTGTTGTTGTTGTTATTGTTGTTGTCTATGGTGAACATGGTAGCATTTATTAGATTTCTCTGAACTTGCCTGGAGGTGAGGAAGAGTTGGTTTTCGTATACTACATATTTGGCAGAAACCCTTGTGACAAGGAAGACCCTGCTCAAATGGAAATTTGTGCCTTGGACAACCAGAGGTGAAGGACTGGATTTCCTGAGCTCCCCATGCCCTTATCCACAGCCTAGACCAAGCAGCCACCAGTCCTGTGTTCAGACTCAGACAAAAAATATGATGTGTCTTGTTCCTGCTGAATGACAACTACTTTTATAGCTCCCAAAATTGGGTTAATGGCAGGATTTATTTCACAGCTGACAGCCTGTAACATTCTCATGAGGAGTACACTGTGCCAGTTTTGTCCTTTAGATTTCAAAAGCCTTCCTTTTTAAAAAATTTAGTGTGGTTTTTATGATTTAGAAAGAGGCACAGCAACTTACAATAATTCTCAAATTCTATGAAAGTCCAAGGCAATGGCATTTCTGCTGTGACACTGCACTTTGCTATAAAGTTAAATTGTTTAATTGTATGGACTCTAGCAGTGGTTACTTTATAGTTTAAATATTAGAATCAGTAAATAAAGGCTGTCTTTTTTATATTAAGTAGTTACTTAATAATTAATAGTCTATTATTAAATGTGGTTGACAGCCATTAGAATTGTTAATAATCTGTTTTAAACACTTTCTAGAAATTGTGGTATGATTATTTTTTATAGGCAATATGAGGCATTTTTGGTTACAACCATGCTGAAATGCTGAAATGCTCATTCTGGGAGGCACACTGAGGTAGCTTCTTTGATGACTGGTACAATATCTGGCATTTTCAATAGGCTTTTGTAGCCAATCTGCCTTGGCTAGAGGGGTTCATGAAATTCCCAGACCAAACAGAATTATTGAGCAGAGGCCAGATTTTCTTAATGGATTAAATATCCATACCACTTCCATAGGCTCCTCTGTGTTTCTGTCCCTGTCTCACATATATATGCATACACTGAAATCAACCCTTAAGAATATGAGATTTTTTTGTTGTTTATGACTGCATAATCTCAGTCAGTTAATGTTATTTTTTTGTTTTATAAAATAATTTACTTATTTACAGTATTTTGAATCAAGTAAGTAGGGTTTGGACAGTTTACACATTAAAGAATCTGGTCATTCCCATAAGAATGCCTGCAAAATTTCTCCCTTGTTTTAGAAGATACAATATAGGCTACTGAATGGCTTATGTCATATTCAAAAAGGATGATCCTAATCAAAAGGTTGGAATTTTCCTCTCAGATCTGCAAGGCAGATCTCCACTCCAATATTATTCTTTCCCTATATGCATGGAACTTCAAAGGATTATGTTTGTAAAAAGAGAAGAATATCTTAATCAAGATCAGCCATGCACATCTTGAGAGCAGAGTTTGCATCCAAATGAGGACTGACTGAAAAATGAAATGTTCATTACTATGACTAGAATTGTGTGCAAAATTGAGAAAGTAATTTATGCTGTCAAGTTCAGAAAGGAAATGGACAAAGCGTTTCAGAATACATGAAAGGGAGCCCTCTCCTGTTGGCGTAGGAGGGGACAAGACAACTCAGTAGGCAACTCAAATACCTGTGAGCTGAGCTGTGCCTGTGAGCACAGCCCTGAGCGAGAAACAGTGTGTGTGATGAACCATTCTGAGAGATACATGCCTCCAGGTACAAGTCTCTGAGATGTACCTGCCTCCTTGTTGCTAGTTCAGGATAGAGGAAATTCATACCAGCACTGATTGGCAGACATGTTGGAAGACAGGCTAAAGCTGATGAAATAAAAAATCTCTCAGTCCTCTCCTCCAGCTCTACATTCCTTTCCTGAAAGCAAATACGTCCTTTCTTTATGTTTCTTCAAGGAAGAAAACCATATTGTACCTACCTTTAATAGGCACCTATGGACAATTGGTTAATTGGAAATGCAAACTGCTGTAAATGTGGATATTTTTAACGGCAGTGCCTCAAAAAGATCCTGTCAGTGTTGCAGAAGCTATGGGAGAAATCTGACCAAATTAATTCAGGTATGTTCCAGATTAGCCAGGGAGGCAGAGTCACTGAGGCCATCTAACCGTGTATGGCGGGAGCAGCATATGGGCACAGCCTGCTGTCTCCCCTCAGAGACTGTCAAGGAAGAACGCCAGGAATGCGACTCATGCTTCTGCAAGGGTAGACAGGATTCACTTAAACCTGATGGTCGGGTTCTAAACAGCTAGTTTAATATGTTCAGAGTGAAAAAGACATGCAATTAGTGTGCAATTTGGTATTGAACAACATAGCAATATGCATGAGATATATTTCTGCATTAAGATAGATAGATCACAGTCAGACGAAAAAAAAAAAGGAAAAAAGTAAGCCTTGCTTTTTAAAGTATTAAACTATTTATGTGCCTCAGTTCTGCGTTCAGTTGCATACAGTTCAACAGGTAGTTCCATACCAAGAGACCATCTGCTATGCAAAATGTAATCAATCTCTTTTTTTTAAAGGACAACAAAACTCCCCTTTTGTACAACTGGCACTCATAGCACAAACAAGGACATCCTTTGTCCTTTCTGCTCAGCCACAAGGAAGAAGAAGAAATTATCCCTTCCTAAAATAATTTGCCCAGTAGAGGTTGAAGGCGTGTGGGCATACCCTACTGATGTCCAGAGACTTTTGGAAGACAGAGGTCTCTCTTCAGAGCCAAGAAGCAGTGAGGTGTCACCCTCGGTGCCACGGCTGTGCATGAAGAGAGAGCATACATACAGTGCAAATTTTGGTTACATAAAGCTTTTGTGACAACCCATACCCAACGATGAAATAGAAAGTGACATCTTAAGGTAAAAATCATAAGAGAAAAGTACTCAGAGGAAGCAGATGTTCTCCCACTGCCGCCTCATTCCTCTTCTGTCAGTCATAAACTTTCTTCCTCTTTTATTTCAGAAACACATTTGGTTTATGTTAACAACATCAAATTATGGTTTTGATAAACTAAACAAGAGATTAAGCAAAAAACTCACAAGCATCTGCATGAGCTCAGAATTCAAAATGCAATTTCTTTTTTTCAATCAATTTTTCATTTCACAGAAGCATAAAATTTGAAAACACTAGAAGCCCACTTCCAGACTCATGACATGCAATAAATGTCTCCTGGTCATACAAATTTTTTCCAGATTTTTAAAAAGTTATTTTTATTTTATTTCATGTTTCAAGGACAATAAATTACTTCAAAATCATTTAAGTGAGCAGCATACTCTTACAGAAGATTTTCGCAAATGAAATTAAGCCTTCTCTTAAAACATGAAACTACCAATAGAAATGTTTTTCTAAAGCTGACTACAAAATTATCTCCTCAGTCACATAGAGAGGCTTAGAGGGCACTTCTGTGCTCTGAAAACACCTAAGATGAACTGAAAAATATTATTTACCATCTAGCCTGCTATGTCGAAGTGACAGCAAAACACATATGTTTTGGGATTAAAATTTCACAGGCTGATACACTTTCACTCCATAAAGTTTTTATTATGGTTACTAATCATTTGTGGATATGCAATGGAAATATGGTGCTCTATTATACAACTTTCCCTAAAGATGGAAAAAACTGATGTCTGGGAAGGCTGCAGTGTGTGTTCCTTTGCAAGGAGCAGGCTTTATGTTACAAAAAGGAAAAGGAAAAAAAAAATTATGTGTTCCTGCTCAGTTGCTCCACGTTGTAGTTTCTGGGATCCAAGGACAGGTTTGAACTGGTGCATCCTGGTCCCTTTGGCTGTCCACTGGCCCAGGGAAGGCCAAACTTGCAAACCTTTGTGCTTTGGTGGTGTAAATCCCCCCTTATTTTGTGCTCAGTTTTTCTATCACACCCTTGTTCTGAAAATAGTCAAGTAAGTATAAAAATATTTCCTTTGTTTATAGCTTCTCATTACACACCAGAGTTGATGCTAAGTGTTATATAGTGGGGGATACAGATCAGATATCACATTTTTAATTTTAGTACAAGGGGATTACTATGATGGTATCTTCCTCTTTCTAGGATGAGAGAAAACTCTAGAAGGCTGGGGAGAAGGACAGCTTTTTCTTGCTTAAAAATGGATATCTTGCTTTGTACTGAAATGTGTCTGCTCTGTAGATAAAAACCAGTGAAATCCAGCAGAAATTTGTAGTACATAAGTGCTCTAGGCTACCTGCTGTAGTTAAGCTAATGAATATTAGCACTGCACTCAATGAATGCTGCAAAACAATGTAAAACAAGGCCAAGTTAATGGCTTCAGCCCCATCAGAGGTTGTAGATTTTTATTGTGGTTATAGAATCATAAAATCATTTAGGTTAGAAAAGACTTTTAAGATGATCAAGTCCAACTGCTATTATGTATTTCAAAATTAAGGACACTAAAGATTTACAGAGGGAGAGAAGTGCTGAAGGATAAGGATTTGCTTCTGCCTCAAAGTAACATAGTGACTATTTCCCAAATAGTCACGGAAGATTTGGAACTCTACTGCACTGCTAATATTCCTGGGTGAAGGAGCTGTGAACTTGAGGCATTATCAGTCTCCAAGCCATCAACTTCTTTTGGCTTTTCTGCTGTGACTGTGAATTGTGGTGTTACAATTTTCACCAAAGATATGGGAGAAGGAGTTTCCCATAACTATTTTTTCCACACAAGAAGTGCAGCTGCAACATCATATCAAAGGTGGCAGGGAATATGGGGACACATTAACACATCCATCATATCCATCCATGTACATCCCTCACATATATTTCAATTTCTGTAACTCTTTAAATGTCACTGCAGCAGAGTCAAAAGCACAGATACTCACTTTATTGGAAGTTTTGGGTTTTTTTTCTGTAAACTTGACCATACAGTCTCTCTCAACTCAGAGCATGAGTTTCTGTTGGGGAGCTAGACAGCCATTTCCCTGCATATTGCAATGAAATCTAGGTCAGAAACATCTTCTCAAGACCCAATTTAAATTGAAATAAAACCATGTGTGGGCAGCAAAGCACCTGTGGTCTGCTTTAATACCTCTGGACAGGGAGATCAAACTTCAAGGGCCACCAGGAAGCACAAAAATTGCACATTTAGAAGATTTGCTATAACTAGTAAGTATGTAATCCAAGAGACCCTGTGTAGTGGGAAAGATTGATTCCATGCCAGTTTACACATTGGAATTCTTAGTGGCTACCTTGCTTGTCACTTTTCTTATGTCATACTTTCTTGGCCTGCTTAAAAGAACAGACACAAGGTCTTTTTCAACTTGTTGGAGGTGTCCAAGCACTTCTTAAAGGACGCCCTCACTTGTTGGGTTTATCTAGTTTGTTCTTCATCGATTTTTTTTTTTTATCTGAAAATAAAACATTTCCTACAGAATGAAATTGCAGTTTGACATGACACAGTGTAGTGTGTTTCTTGGTTTTGTTTCATTTCTTTTCCCAGTACAGAAAAACTAGAAAATAAATTAAATTCAATTTGAACGGATATTAGGGTTCATCTCAGCAACCAAACTGGGGAACAAAAAAATCAATTATTCATTTAGCTTCTATAGGAGCTGTTTTTAAGTAGAAACCTCAGATTTCTAGTGGATGTTTACTCTTTCTGGACTGTCTAATGGTTTTGAACTAAAAGCAATCCCTAATTCAAGATGTGTTCAGGAGAAAAATTATCCTCTAGTTTTTGTCCCCTGGAAACAAACAAGTAAGAAATACCAAGACTACATACATTTTCTTTCAGTTTTAGAGCTTTTGGAAAAGCTCAAAGACAGTGAAGGATGAAACTTTGGTATATTTATCATAAGATGCTTGCTTCAAGCACCAGCAATTAGGTAGGCATAAGGAAAATGCTACAAAAAACCCCCAATTTTGACCAAGTCTGATAAAACCATGTATTAAGGTTTATGTGATGACCTGTAAAGGGCAAAACGTGGAGGTGAAAATGAAATTAGACTGAACAAATAAATACTGTGTCCCAAAAGACAGCAGAAACTTGGAGCTTGATAAAAAAAAATAAATCAGAAGTGCCTCTATTGAAAGAAAACCACCAACTAAATAATCAAAGCTGTTACAAAAGCATTGTTGCGTAATAATTTTAATCTTTTGCCTTCCAGAAGATTAAATCCCTATTTCAGTACCCAGAAACTTGAATTCACTATGAAAAACTGACCTGGAAAAGAGAAATGTGATTCATATTCAGACCAGCTATAATTGTAGAAGTAGTAACCAGTACAATTATGTTCACAGAAGCAAAGAACTTGCAGAAAAAGTTGGTGGTTAGTGTCAGAAATTATTTTGTTCAGTTGTCATTTCAGTAGTAAATGTTCATATAAATATTTTTAGTAAAAATATACCATATTAGAAAAAAAAAATTCTCTGGGTTAAAACCAAGCTGAATTTTTTTCTGAATACTCTGTGGCATACTCCTGTTGAGAGAATGACAGAGTTATTCACTGAAGCTGTTCAATTAATGAACATATATTAAAGAAAATTGCAATCTACTCAATTTGAGGAAGAGGTGAAATCACTGAATAAATGATTTGTTATGAATTATTCATGTGCATCTAGCAAATATGCAATTCCCTCTATTTTTTTGGTAAACACTACAACATTTGGTTTTCAAAAGACATTAAATAATCAGTCAACATATCAGCTGCTGTCATTTCTCAGTTGAGGGCTAGGAAAAGGTCTATGGGCCAAATTCAGAGCTCTTTCCCTTCAAAGAAGGTTTATATTTATCTCAAAGTCATTAGAGTCTCCCTGAATTTATACTTTCTAAATGAAACTAAAATCTTGTATTTTCTTTAATCAGTTTAATTATTTTAGATAACTAAACATTCTTTATTTTGTTGCAAGAACAGCTTATCTGATTAATATATTTTAAAAGCTTTTGCTATTTGCTTCTTTTTAATATAAAAATGTCATTAAATAATACAAGTCAAGGCGAAATAGAAAATGAGACAGTTATACAGTTGTCCACTTCTAAAGTTTGCTGGATGCTTTCTACAATAGTGTAAGAGCCTATCAAGATTGCATGGAAACTACAAATGGCCACACTTTTGTCCAGTTATAAAGAGATTCAGACAACTACAACAAGGAATTCTATGCCTTTGAAAAGCAAACAATCCATAGGGACTACTTACAGATACCTCATTGAAACTACTGCGAAGACAATAATAGCTTATGATAAAAAGCACCCTATTTTAAGAAATTCTGTGTTCAAACCTGAGAATGTAGAGGAAACCAAATATTCTGCATCTATAAAAATGGAAGAACCTCTCTGAAAAGACACAGTGTTCTGGAAAATTTCCATGCTCAGAACTTCAGTGGAAAAAAAGTCTTCCACAAGAGAGACTGTGAAATAAATCTATAATTTCATTTAATCTTGTGTACAAAAATGCATCAGTAGGAAAACTTTATTTCTCTGGTGACTTGATTTCTTGCTCAGTTATGCATTAATTATCATTATAAATTCTTACCTTGTAGCTATTAGATCTGCTCAACATTACAATGCCCTGCACTTACCACATTTTTTTGTCCTTTCTCCACCAGTTTCAACTGTTAGGTTTATCCTGGGATGTTCTTGAAGGGAAATGGGAAATCTGCCAACAGCTTGATTTCCTGGTGGAACATGGTGAAATTGAAATTACATGTTTTACTAAGTGGCAACATTTTCCCTTTAAAACAGCAGAATATAATTTGTTCATTTCTTAGAACTGTGTAAGCAAACTTCTACTTTTTAACATGCACCATGTCACTTCAATTCACTGGGAAGCAAAAGAGTGGCATGGTATTAACTGTAGAAATATGTCATATGCATTAGTCTGTTCTGGAAACAAGGCGCTCATATGACCTCCCAGCACCAGATAACTAATTAGCTTTGCTTGTTTGGGATTATTGAGTCCATCTCAGTACTTATCTTGACTAATTACATGTTTTCTCTCTTCCATGCCAGCATCAATTGTGTAAGCCGAGGTCTCTCATAATGATGTCCATACTGGCAAGGAATGTATCGATTCCAAGAAATATAGAGGATGTATTTTTGAAAATTAAAGCAACACAGTGATTTCAAATATAGCACATAGTACATGTTAAATTGGGTCATCATGGCCAAACATATCAGATATTTGACTCCAGCTATTTCCTTGTCTGTTTCTCTGTTTTCCAAACTTGGAGAACAGAATCATGGTCATAGTCCCTCTCAGGTCTGTGCCCCACAGAGCTTTTCTCCCATACATCTGTGAATAGCCTGCACTCCTTTCATCTCAAAAAGTCCATCAGAACCCTTTCCTGTGCCTTTTCTTGTGCAACCAATTCCATGTCATTAAGAGTACCAAATGCCTCTCAAGTTGTTTCTGTCAAAATCCATGTGGGATGGGAAAGCATCTGGGAAAGGATGGTCCACTGTTGAGCGACAAACCAATATTAAGGCTTCCTGTCCTTGATGCTGTGGAGCATTACAAAGGGATCAGAGGAGCTCGTTGTTGCTAGAAATGTCTATTGTTGCCCCTCATTTCCAAAGAGAGCAGCCACATTCTTGTTCTCCCACTCAACCCCCTCTCTCGGCTCACTGCTTGGATCCTACAAGATCCAAGAATAAATGGCAACTGTAAAAATAAAATTCACTTTGAAAACATTCTTTTACTGCTACAATGGGATATTATTATATGTTTTAAATTCTGTCCCCAATCAAATTGTGAGTGACTTTTAACATAATTAGACATGGTCTGACTGTCCCCTAAACTAGAGCCAGTCTTAACATTGGCTATGTCAATTAAGCATATTTCACTTATTTCCTGAACTCAGATATGCCATTTTCCCTGTATATTCAGTCCAATTTAAATGTATTGTGAGTGATACAAAAAAAAAATGCACTTATCTATTAATAAATCAAGTTAAAGAAATTCTTTGTCCACCCTATTAGATTTCATGGCAACCCTTGCCATTTTTTTTCAGATAAACGTTTTTCTATTAGAGCCTGCTTTCACTTCTGACATTTTAGCCAGTATTTTCCTTTCAAAACTCATGATCAGTGACCCAGAAGTTCAGACACACAATAACCAAGTTGGAGGTGGCCTTAATTTACACAGATTTGCTGGCTTTACTCTTTTCTCCAAGTAAAAAGCTGAATCATCTTCAAAGATGTACTTAGAAACATTTCAGTAAAGTACTCTTGAAAAGTTTTACCTATTTGGCCCTCATCCCCTTTACATAGGTTTGTAGGTATTCTGAGTCACTACTAGATAATTCTAGAAGGATTCTGGGGTCTCCATACTCTAAGCGACATTAAATTGAAGGGAATATCAACCAAAGAAAGAATAATGCCAAAAAGGTTACTCATTCTCATGAAAGATATGAGGAAAACTTTTTTCTATTTCTGCACAAAACTGTTTATGTTTGTTTGGTTGAGTTTTTTTTAATGTAGACTTTGTCTGCCATGGGACTGAAGTTCAAAACCTTAGCACAATTCAGGCCAGACTAGGCAATGTTTTTCTGTGTCAGCAGCATGTGAGTCAATTACAGTTTTAAGGCTATGTTCCCAGTGTTTGAAGAATGATGATATCAATCCCTGTAATATCAGTGACATTTACATTTAGGAGAGATGAAGAGAGATAAGGGGGCATCAGCAGAAATGGAAATAGTCATGTTACAATGAATGAAAGTTACTTGCAATTTCTATAAAATACCAGTGTTTCCACATTCACAAATGCCACACTGAGATAGGCTCACATTTCACTTTCCTTTACCTCTTTCACTTTTCTTAACTGAAATCCAAATGAGCACAAATTAAGATGAGCATGCTGCATAATCAATTTTCTTTATAGTAGGAATTCATGGAGATGATCATATTTTATTAAAATAGGATAAGCAAAGAGTTCATAAGCACAGAATTTTTCATAGGCAGAAATAATAGCTGTTGCTGCTGTTGATTTATAGCTGTCACCAGTGAAGAAAAAAGAAAGATGTCTTTGGACAGTATTATTGTGTATACATTTAGAACTGATTGCAAAATAATAACATCACAAAATTCTTGCATTACTTAGCACCTGTAGAATATCTTTCAATGTGACCAGGAATTTTTTGTCTACAACTAAAACATGGCGGGCGGGGGAGGGGGTGGGGTTATGTTCATAAAATAAAATTAGGTCAGGAACACTCAAGAATTTTTAGTTTATTTAGGAATATTAAACTGGAGCTGAGCATTCATTTTTTTTAATGCAATATGTAGTTTAATATAATAAACAGAATTTTAGAGTGAATGAATGGTATTAATTTAATTCATCTGTTTAAATAAAATAGCTACACCAACTTTGCTCATCAACAGATTTTTATAGCATTGAAATTTAGATTAACACATGGTTCGACATCAGGTATGATGCACAACTACACACCTCTGTGGTGGGAGATGAAAAACAAATTCAATACTGCCCTAATGTCAAAAACATGATGCAAAATGCTGAGGTCTTAGGCATCTGCATCCCATTCCATGAGTGAAAATGAGAGAAAGAGGTAAGTAAGCTGTCTTCACTTAGCTCTCCAGTATGATTTCAGATGCTCAGAGGCACACAACCTAGCTTCCTGATATGGTGTTGGATTTCAGTCATGAACAAGCCATTATGGCCAGTGGAGTCTGTGGCTGTTAAAGAGCTGCTCAACTCAAAGAAAACACCAGTCTGGGGCCAGTTAAATAACTCTAGAGCCCTCTAGCTCTTCTGACCAAAGACTTGCCATTTGACTGCACTTAGGCATCCAGTGCTACTTGACATGATTTGGGGTACCTGAGAAGTGTGGCTCTGTCTGGTAGATATAATGGCACATTCAACCCGTTACTCTCTGGAAAGCCAGCTGGAGATGGATCATAAGTACATCTAATGCATCTCAAATGGCAGTGGATGTCTGTGTGAAAATAACTTAATCAAGAAGAAAAATTATTGAGCTGTAACTCTTCAAGAAAATTAATATGACAATAAAACCATATTGTTCACAATTCTGGACTCATTATTTCTTTTTTAGTCACTCTTTCTGTCCAACATCATATGAATATTTGTCTTGGTATCTACCTCATGCTGCTATAAAACAATTTCTTGCTCAAGTTCTTTTGAATAATTAAACTTAATCAGTCTTCCCTTGGCAACAAAATGGAAGAGAGGAACTTCTAAGTATGGAATGATGTGCACTAAGCTTACGGCCATCTCTTACTTTTTGTTTCTAAGTCATCAGATTAGCTCTGAGACACTTTGCTTTATCTTTTGCTGAACAGCCTGAGCATAATGTTGTATGTACACAAAAGAAAATTATAAGCACTGGACAGCAAAGGAGAATCTGATCTTGCATTAATGAGACTTCACTTATTGGTTACCAAATTAACCCTCAGTAGAAGCAATAAGGGCAGGGCCCGAGAGATATCAAACAGCTAATTTCATGTTTTTAGTGTGGAGATGTACCAAAAAACCCAAGATATTTTTATTACATCTGGCGTACCCATCTTTTTATAACTTAACAGCTCAGGGAGAAAGGCAACAATTTATAATGCATTAAGAACTGTTGTGTGAGAATGATGTTTTTGTAAAGTGCTGTTATAGGTTCACTCAGGAGGAGAAAATATGGAAAATCCAAAATCTGTGTCTAAGTTTTCAGGTGGTACTTTGTAGTTGTTATGCTGTTATGACTCAGGGTGCTTTCTTCCTGCACTTTAAAGCTACTTTAAATTTGCTTTAGTACACCAAAACTAGCTTAGAAATTCAGTATCCAATCATAAGCAATTATGTTCGTATTTCTACATTCAAGAAAGTGACTCCCTTTATGAGTTCAGAACCTTGTCATAAAGTCTAACATTTGAAATGTAAAAAGCAGTATACTTGATAGACATAAATGAGTCCAGTCCATCAGCCACTTTAGGAGAATTTGCTTCTTTGACCTCATGTATTTTACAGATCCTGGCTTTCACAGGAGCTGAATCCAGAGATCATAAGGAAAAAAAAAAAAAANAAAAAAAAAGAAAAAAAAAAAAAAAAAAAAAAAGAAAAGAAAAAAACCACAACACCAGTATTCTAAAAATACCGGATAGCTCCCTCTTTCTGTTGCAGGAAGATGTTATCAGGCTGCTGCCATACCCATGGTTCTGTCTTTGCAAGATGCCACTGATCAACTGGAAGAATAGAAACAGAATAGAGGTAAATTACCATTTAGTGAATCCAAGAATTCTCAAACTGAAAAGTAGTTGACATGCTGAAAATTCAGACATGGCTTCATACTTATAAGCAGAGATGAACTGGTCAGGAATGCGAAAGCTGATGTCATCCTTGGCTATAATTGTTAATGGGGTGTTGAAGTTCAAAAAATGACAGCAAGGAGCAAAAAGCAGGATAGTAACTCAGGAGAACAGCCTGCTCAAGGATTTGCCTGGAAGAATTCCACAGAAAACACACCTGCAGAGAATCATAGAATAAAAGTGGCTTCTAAAACATTCTAGTGCCAACTCTCCTGCCATTGGCAGGGACATTTGCAATGAAAAGAAACCCACAACTCTGGTTTGCCTGATACTGATTACTTCCCCAAACTAGGTGCAGGACCTTCTTCTATCTGGCCTTATTGAATGAAGTTCACATGGATCCACCCCTCAGGCCTGTCAAAGTCCCTCTGGGTGACATCACCTTCCTCATGCAAATCAACAGGTTTTCTGCAGACTTGCTGAGGTTCCTCTCAATCCCAATATGTCACTAATTAAGATACTGAACAATATTCATGCCACTAGAGAGCCTTAAGAGCCACCATGAGTTACTGGTTCCATTTAGAGATTGTGTGGTTGCCTGCAACATTTTGGACATGGACATCCAGCCAATTCCTTATCCATCTAACAGTGCATCCACTAAACCCATATCTCATCAATTTAGTAGCAAGGACTGTATCAAAGACATTAAAGGAGTCCAGAAACATGACATAGCTCTTCCCTTCTCTACTGGTAGAGTCACTCTGCTGTAGAAGGCAAATAAATGAGTTAGGTGGATCTGCCCCAAGTGAAGCCATCTTGTCTGTCTCTAAAAACTGCCCTGTCTTCCAGATGTTTTGACATATCTTTCATGAGGATATGTGTGAAGGTTCTGGCTTCCTTTTTTCCTTGCCAAAGGACTAATACACAGGAAACAAAGGTTTCGAGTTCAGACTTGGATGCTTATTATTTCTTAGCTATTTACAGACTCATGAGCTGTGAGCTCTAACTAGCAAGTTAAAGAACAGAGGTAAAATGGAGTGCTTTTAACTCTTTCCAGTTTAAGCAATAATTACCAATAATGAGGTGACACTTATATCACTTATACTTTTGTCCCAATAATGACCACCCGAGGCCTGCAATGTGGACCTTTTTCACCCAGTTACAGAAAACCGCGCAGATCCATGAAGAAGAAGGAAGAAGAAGGTGAAGAAAGACTTAGACAATGCCCAAAATCCTCCATCTTGACTCACATGTATTACTGTATACTAAAATCTTAAATCTAAGTGTTTCACCCTGTGAGATCACACAATATTATTCAAATTACACACCCACAAACCCCATGCTATCACTCAATCTTGGGAGCCTGTTCCAAGGCCTCAAGTCAAATGTGGTACTTGCTTGAGGGTCAGCACCTTCTAATACAGAAAGCCTGCAATTTTCAGTCTCCAGGGTTCCAACAGATCTGTTCCATGATCTTAGCAGGCATGGAGGAAAGGCTGACTAGTGGATAATTTCCAGGGTGTTTTTTATTAACATTTTCTCTGGTAACTGGAGACTCTACCTGACTGGCATGAGTTTTCAAATATGATGGAGAGTTGCTTAGCAACTGCATCTGATAAGTCCCTCAAGTCTCTGGAAGGCATCTTATAAGGTCCCATGATAAGGACTCATGAATGAGATCAGGTTTCTCTACAAGAAAGACATTGAGGTGCTGGAATGTGTCCAGAGAATGCAATGAAGCTGAGGGAGGGTCTGGCTGAGGGAGCTGGGGCTCTTTAGCCTGTGGAAAAGAAGGCTTAGAGGAGACCTTATCACTCTCTAAACGTACCTGAAAGGAGGGTTTAGCCAGGCGGGGGTCGAGCTTTTCTCTTAAATAACAAATGATAAGACAAGAGGAATTTGCCTCCAGTTACAACAAGAGATTTGGATTTCTTCACTACAGGATGGTCAGAAATTGGAATAATCTGCCCAGAGAAGTGGTGGAGTCACCATATCAAAAAGTACACAAAGATGTGTAGGTGTGGTGTCTAGGGACATAGTTTAATGATGGAGTTGGTGGTGCTGGATTGATGATTGGCTTTTATTATCTTCCAGTTCTTTTCCAGTTAGAAGAATTCTATGATTTTATGATTGTTTGGTAAAAGGTTTTAAATACTTTTTCTTTTCCTAAACTTTGTGCCTAGGATTAATTTTATTTTTAGCTCCTTTGAAAGAAGTTTACTTTTTCCAAAGCAATTTAGTTATAGCACAACCTAACATGAACCTTCCTTGGAATAGAATAAAACCAAGAAAATTGGAAAAGTATAAATTCAATATAAATATTAACATGAGTAAATCACTAGTGGGCAAAGGGATGGAATAAATTCTGACAGACTATATGTTATTATCTTGAGATTGTTTAACCATAGTGAAATACAGACTATAAAATGAGAGTCAACTCCATAGGTGCAGAATATATTTTGGATTTTCATTTCTAATTAGCCTATTAGGACTAGAGGAACAGCAAAATTAATATTTTTTTATTTTCCGAGCTAAATATAGCTTGACGATTTTTCAAGAACACTGTATATAGCCACTGATGTACAAATTAAGCTATGCAATAGACATCTATTCTGGTATAATAGAAACACCATAAAATATAAATATACCTGGCATGTTTTTAAACAGGAATAGAAGAGCTCCTGCCCACACAGGTCTTATTCAGACCTTCATTTCCCAGAAAAGATGATCTACAACTGAAGAAAAATACAAAAAAGTGATATGCAAATTAACTCTTGCTTTTACTATCACAAACTGATTACTCTCCAGTAGAGGCACAGAACCATAAAAAGTAAGAAACTATTTTCCCTTGACCCATCAGGGTATCATCAGTGGTGAAAAATATTCTGAGAAAAAAAAAAATTAAGAATTGTTTGCAGAGAAGAAATTTTATCCAGCATAAGAAATTTTGCCTCAGAACCTCTTTCCAGTGAGGCTGGCAGAGCACAGGAACAGGCTGCCCAGGAAAGCTGTGGGAGCCCCCTCTCTGCAGACATTCAAAACACACCTGGACACATTCCTGTGTCATCTGCTATAGGTGACCCGGCATTGGGAGGGGGTTTGGATTGGATCATGTCCAGAGGCCCCTTCCTACCCTAACAGCTCTGAGAGTCTCTGATTCTGTAACATTTTATATTCCTCTGCACCTTTACATTTTCAAGTATGTCAGCCCAAAGTGACCATGGCAATGGAAAAGAATGCTTAACTTTGATTTCATAATTAATTAAAAGATCAATGACTGTTTCACACAGCTGGGTATTAAGCTGTCCTAGAATCTAATTCCAGCCTTCTGATACACATTTTGGGGCCTTTTCTTTTTTTCAAATGTCACATAAAACTGACCGAGTAGGTTTACAGAATACCTAATGAGAAAACACTACATCATTCTTAACACAGAGCACAAGCAAACAGTTTTATTCCTGTTTGTGCAGCTTAACCTTCTGCAAAAGTAATTAGGTCTATAATTAAAAAGCTATTTGGAATGATTAAAACCCTGTTATCTAGTGGCATTTAAAGACAAATGCAAATGTCAGAAAGGATGAATCAATTAAAATTACTATTTAAAAGGAAAAAAGTATATTAGTGTAAGAACTAGAGGATGTTATTTACTGAAATGCTACAATATGAGGTGAAGTTGCATGTTCAGAGGATAAAGAGAAGGTTGAAACAATTTTATCTGGCATTTTGTAATGTGCTCTGCTGCCATTCATGAATATATACTGTTATGCATAGCTGTATGCCTCAGTTACTATCTATAGTTTAGCAACTATGGGGTTGCTCACAGAAATCCTGTGTTTTTTCTCTGCTTTCCTGCCCAGATCCATGTTGAAGTGCCAAGGGAGAATCTTCCAGGGAAAGGGTAGACATGCTGTGAGAATGTACTCCTTCTCTCCTTCCTGCCTTCCTACCTTCCTTCCTGTATTCCTGCCTTCCTTCCTGCCTTCCTTCCTGCTTTCCTGCCTTCCTGCCTTCCTGCCTGCTTTCCTGCCTTCCTGCCTTCCTGCCTTCCTTCCCGCCTTCCTTCCTGCCTGCCTTCCTTCCTTCCTACCTCCCTCCCTCCTTTCTCACCTCTCATTCCTCCCTTCCCTCCTCTCATTCCTCCCATGCAATTAATAGAAAGGAACAGTGAAGCAGCATCAAGAACCCTCTGTCATCACGCTGATTTCCCACAGCTCCCTACACAGAATAGATGTAGTGGGATAATTTACCAAACCCACAAAACAGACACAGTGACGGAGGCATGTTGGCAGTGGGTGTGCTGTGTGACTGAGGTGGCTTTTTCAAAAACCCCTGAAGAGTTAATCTGTATAAAGACATGTTGCTGTATGAAAGGGGAAGCATTTCAGCGTGCACACCTACAGTAGATGTTCAGCATCAGCCCCTGGGAGGAAGCTGTCTCTGTTCTCATAATAGAAAATGAACCTAAGGAGGTAACTGTAATCTTTGATTACTATGAATGCCCTTTCTTGTGCCAAGAGGACTGGTGATTTTCTTTACCAGCCTCAACATAGAATTATAACAGAATTATAATTTTTCTTCATGAAGATTCTTTTTTCAGAGCATGAAGCTTTCTTCTTTTTTATCTTATCAAATTAGCTATAATGTAAGAGCGTAATACAGACAACACTGCTTTGCCCTCCCATCTGTGACAAACTTCATATTTTAAGGCAGTGGGCTTGGTCTCAAATGTTTGTATGTTTGAACAATTGCTGTAATTTGCTTCTGAACTCATCATTATCACCTTGAATCTTCACGTTATGCTAAATATGTGGCTAAAATGTCTTTTTTTCAAACTGTTTCTTAAAGGCAGTGATACTGATTGCAAGGTAAATTTTCTTCCCACTGCATAGTTAGCGCACTATGGCCAGTAAAGATTAATTTTCAGTGCACACTCCCACACATTAACACAAAAATCATGCAAGTTTCTATTACTCACTCAAAGAGAGCAACCTCTATTAATTCATATGACTTAATTTGAAAAATCTCTGTTTATAAGGCTTGTGTCTTTTCAACTTCATTATAAGGAGTTCAAGAGATACTTAGGAAATTGCTCTGTGAGGAAAAAAATCCCTGTGAATGACAAATTAGCTACAGCACAGCATATCTCCCTGTCTTCAAAAAAACATTGTAGCAATGACTCATTATTTCTTTAAAAAGTAGGACTAATTAAAAAAAGATCTCTAAGTTTTAAATAATTTGACTAAAATTACAAATTTCAGACTCAAAAAGATAATTATCTTTTGACTGAAAATTTCAGGATGTTTCGTCTTCCTTTTAAAGGGCACAGGAAAGCTCAGCCAAAGTCATTTACATAAAAGATATTTTCAATCACCCATACGTAGATCCACAACAAATATTTGTTATTGATTAAAGTGTATAACCTCTGAAAAGCATAGAAAAAGAGAATTGTTGAAGGATTTGTTGGGTTTTTTTAATGTGTTTAAGGCAGTTATTGTTAAAGTATAAGGAAAATGGATTACTAACTCACTAATTTCTAATATTGCAATTCTGATTTTTTTTAATGTGTCTTCACTCACTCCTAATTTATATTATCAGTTTGCACTGTAAGCCCTTTGGAACTGAGGCTGGAACAATAAAGTACAATGTGTTTTCACATTTCATTCTGACTTGCGTTAGGGCATTTAGATAGTACTGTAACATTAACNCAGACTCAAAAAGATAATTATCTTTTGACTGAAAATTTCAGGATGTTTCGTCTTCCTTTTAAAGGGCACAGGAAAGCTCAGCCAAAATCATTTACATAAAAGATATTTTCAATTACCCATACGTAGATCCACAACAAATATTTGTTATTGATTAAAGTGTATAACCTCTGAAAAGCATAGAAAAAGAGAATTGTTGAAGGATTTGTTGGGTTTTTTAATGTGTTTAAGGCAGTTATTGTTAAAGTATAAGGAAAATGGATTACTAACTCACTAATTTCTAATATTGCAATTCTGATTTTTTTTAATGTGTCTTCACTCACTCCTAATTTATATTATCAGTTTGCACTGTAAGCCCTTTGGAACTGAGGCTGGAACAATAAAGTACAATGTGTTTTCACATTTCATTCTGACTTGCGTTAGGGCATTTAGATAGTACTGTAACATTAACTGAACCATTTTAATGTAATAAAGTTTTTAACTAATTTCAGATCTCTCAGCAAAAAAGATCACTGAAAGTGTGTTTCTTCAGTTTGCTTTGCTATGCTATCAAATAGTTTGATTAAATTATTTGTGTGTTAAATGTATTACAGTTTATGTGTACCAAAGCCTTTTTTCTTCAACTCTTTGTACAGAGCACAGCAGAGAACGCAATGTCATTAAATTTCAACCCCAGTGTGAGTTACTGCTTTATCTGAACATAAGAAAGGTTATGCTCTAGGCATAATCCTCTGCAGTGAGGTCTTGATTCATAAACTCACTGCACAGTTCACAGTATACAGAGAAAACATCAGAGCTGGTTAGCTTAGTCTTCATGTGGGAGTAAGAGGTTAGACAAAAAGCACTTGTAAATCTCAAGGTACTTGTGCTTTTGCTCCTTCATCATGAAAAAACAAGGTTAGAAGAGACAACAGGGAGTGATTGAAATGTGAATAGAAAATCTTTGAAAGTCATTCTCCACATGTGCAGATGTTAGAGAAAATTTCCTTTGTTTGGCCTTATTACTCTATGTAGAAAGGAGTAGCTCTGTGGGTTTTTTCCCCTAATCCCACTCAAGAGCATCACCTCTTTTCTCCCATTTTCGGCAAGCAATTGTTCTTACTGTGCATTGTACATCTGAGCTTATGTCCTCTTTATATGGGTAGGGAATGAAATAAAGAAATGAACAGAACCAAGGTCCTTTTTTGACAAAGTGTGCTTTGGCTGTGCAAAAATTTATACTTTTAATTTTCCTTCACCTTTTTGGTGTTGAATCATCTAATATGAACTATCCTTTATGTCTTTTCATATTACCAGCATTATAAAATTCCAAACAGCAGACTATTGAGGGAATTATAAATTGTATTTGTTCACTGTTTTTTTTTAACATAAAAGACACAATATACCCTCCTATGAATGTGTTGTGGTTTGACACATTCACTTACCCTCTTCTGCTACAGTTGGGCAGAGGTGAAGGAAAAAAATTAACAAAGGGCTGAGTTGAGATAGGGACTGTGAGAAAAACATTCTAAGGGCAAAATAGGTCTAAATTTAAAGGTATAAAATAAATTTATTAATAGAGAGAGAGGGGGATAATGAGAAATAAAATAAGCCCTTAAAACACCTTTTTTTTTTTGCCCCAGCATCTCCTCTCCTCCCCCAACAGTGCAGGGAGACAGGACAAGGGAGTTTTGGTCAGTTTGTCACCCAAGATCTTTTTCTGTTCCCTCAGTCTTTTTTTCTGCTATGTCATTAGGTCCCTCCCATGGGCAAACAGTCTTCCCAAAACTGTTGTGGTGTGGGCCACTCATCCACAGGGTGCAGTCCTCTAAGGATAGGCTGCTCTGGTTTGGAAGCAAGGGCCCTCTTTATCTCTGGATGCTGGTGTCTCCCTTCTCTCTCTCTCTGTTCAGGTTTCCCATTAGACCACAGCTTTCTCTAGCATTCACCCGCTCCAACCTGAGCACTTTTCCCACAGGCTGCGAGTGGATCTCTGCATCCCCTGTGGACTTCATGCATTATGAGGCAACAGTTTGTTTTACCATAGTCTTCACCATAGCTTGTAGAGGAATCTCAGCTCCCACACTTGAAGCATCTCCTACGCCTCCTTTTTATTCCACTGACCTTGGTGTCACCTTGTTGCTTTCCCTCATGTGTCCTCACTTCCTCCTCTTCTCTAACTGGAAGAAAAATTGCTTCTTGTAGGTACCATGTGGACCTACAAGTTTAGAATTAGTGAACAAGTTCCACTAATTCAAAGATTCTTAGAAGATCCCACAGTGCCAAAAAGTTGATCTCGTCTAGGTTCTGCATCGGGGAATCGCTCGTCATGTTTCCACTGCCAGCCAGGCAGCCCTGCCACCATCGTGCAGGCAATAGCTGGAGCTATTGAACACCTCTCTTCCTGTGGGGTGCTGGAAAAGAGAATCTGCCACCACAGCCCCTGTCCTCTTCATCTGCAGCATAGCTGGCTTGGGGTGGCCAGGCAGGCAAGGCTCACCATGGGCCACACCGAGATGGCTCCCAGCAGCACCGCTTTGCTACCTCAGGGAAAAAACTGCACACATGCTGTTTTGATCTTCTTCTTAAATATGTCATCACAGGCATGTTACCAACTTCTCTAATTGGGCCAGCAGCATGTCCATCTTCAGAGCCATCAGAGATTTGTTCTGTCAGGGATGGTGGAAGCTTCTAGCTGCTTCTCACAGAAGCTATCACTGTGCCCCCCTTTCCCGTTACCAAAAAATATGCTGTGCCAAACCAACACAAGATGTTATTTTGTTTTGGTAACTGGCCTTACTGCAGTTAATAAGCCTCTTGGCCTCCCAAAATATGTAAATTATACATCAGACTGGATGTGACTTGTTCAGTTATTTTTGTTGAATATGCATATACTCACGTGTGACAGCATAATTAGCAATTAAACTAATAAAACTGATAGACCTCTACATTAGATGAAGGCTTCACTGAGGTGTTCAGTACTGGCCATTTAGTGCTATACCTGTAAGAAATCTTCAGAGCTGAGTGTTGTATTAAGGTTATTGCTCTTCATTTTCATCTCTAGGTTTTCTTTCTGAAAAATTTCAACGTAACTGAGCATCTCCCCTCTGTCTCTTTTTGAGAAAAATAAGACAGGTGATTGATTGCAGCAGAAATTTTTTCAATGAGGGAAAAAGGTACAGTAAATAACTATCAGTGAAGTTCTTTGGCTATGGTCACTTGCTTTAGCAGTTGTATTTTCTTTGTTGCACCCTCCTCTGCTACAAATCACTTGGAACTCCTACCCTTACATGGGTCCATTCTCTAAAACATCTTCAATATGGAAACAGAGTCAGTGCCTAGTAGCCCTTGAAAAAACATATACTTACCTTTTTTTCTGTAGGTGAAGAGCAATAAATAAACAAATCACTGCCTTACACTGAGGGAAGAAAATGAATTTGGAAAAATGCTTATTCTGACAGGTGGGATTTTAAAAGAGATGCATCTCATCTGCTTTCTACAGCCAACAGCTCAAATGACATTAGAAACCTACCTATGTAAACCCAAGTCAGAAAGACACAAGGTAAGATAATAAGAAATGTGATCTGCACCTATTTCAGGAAATGTCTGTACTCAAAATCTGATGTTTAGAATCCTAATCTCTTCAGTACATTCTTGATGACTTTCATTATGGTGTCACAGGGAACAGCATAACAGTAATGCAAATGACCATCAACAACAGATGATGTCTAAATCATCTACTTTCACCAACCACCCAAATTAAACCTAAATATAGTACCACTCCAATATGGCACCTTCGTAATGATCTGAGCTACATTCCAAATTTTCACTCAGTCAGATACTTAGTCACAAAATGATGCTGTTAACTGCAAGGCAGCAGACTGGAGATAAATGTTGAAGAATTATTAAAAAATATATATATAAAAATGAAGTAACAATCTGAAAAGATAAAATTGTGATGATTTATTCAAATTCAAAAAAGAAGAAGACTTAAGAATCTAAATAAATTATAAATAGGCAGGGTCTGTGAATCTAAAGTCATCCAAAAAATAAACTAATTTATCAAGGAACACCAGTTCCATATGAGCTGCAATTAATGATTTAATTCTCTACGTGCCTTCTGCACAAGTGCCCCATTTTGAATACAGGTGAATTCAATGAGGATCACCAAAGTAGGTACTTGAAATACTGGTTTTCAGGACCATACCCAAAAGTCTACAGAGAGACCTCTCATTTTAATTAATATCACCACTGGAGGTGAAAAAGAGTAACCCTCCTTCCTTCCTGTCCTCTCCCCTTTTTTACATATTAAAGTAACTCACTTCTGTAGCCTAGTAAGCCAAGTCTCATGAATAGGAGCCTGCATTTACTGTGAGACCCAATCCTAAAATATTGAAAGTAACACTTTTCAGGAGGATGTTTAACTTAGTGGGAATACGGGAGCACTCCCCACTTTTCTCATTCCTTACTGTGCCATTAAGGCATCAGTCACACTGTCCTGTGCTGCAGAGAAAGGAAGAGAACAGTTCCCAGGCAGGCTGCAAACAAGGTGCTACAGCCCACCCAGAGGTATGTGGTGACCTGAAGGTGCAGGAGGCTTAGGCAAATAAAGTAGTGCCACTGCAACTGATCATCCTGGAGGAATCCCAGAATCAGAGTGCTTGAAGTTGGAAAAATCTTCTGGAGGTCATTTGGTCCACCAACCCTGCTCAAGCAGTGCCACCTAGAGTGCAGGACCATGTCCAGAAGGCTTTTGAATATTTCCACAACCTCTCTGTGCAGCCTGTGACATTGCTCTATCATCCTTACAGGGATAAACATTTTTCTGATTTTTACAGGGAAGAGCCTATGATTCAGTTCATGCCCCTTTCTTCTCACCCTGTCACTGCACACCACTGAAAAGAGCTTGGCTCTGTTTTGTTTGTATTCTCCCTTGGGATAGTTAGATACTTATTATTATTTGTCTGCTATATATGTTATGCAATACATTTTATATCTATCTGCCTATCTATCTATAATTCACGTACTCATATTTTACTCATCCTCAATAACCACTCCATTATCTCATCATCTTTGTGGCTCTCCACTGGACTCTCCAGTATGTCTGTGTCTCTCCTGTAGAGGACTCCAGAACTGGGCATAGTACTCCGTGTGTGGCCTCACCAGTGCTGAGCAGATGGGAAGGACCCCTTCCCTTGCCCATGTTTTGGGCAATACTTTGTCTAATATAGGCCAGTGTACAGATACATTGGCCTGGTTTGTGACAAGGACACATTCTTGGTTCAAGTTCAACTTCTCACTTTGCCAGCTGTCCCTCCGGTTACGTAAAGCTCCTGATTTTCTCATGACCTGTACCCACACCACACATGTGTCCAGATGTCCCAGGTTGTGTCCAGGTGCTGATGGCACCAGCAGGTTCTGCAGCCTCACCACTTCCCTGGGGGATGGCAGCTGGTGTGCAAAGTCAGCTCTGTTAGTGTGCAGCTGTGACCCTGGATCAGGCTGCTGTGAAAACAGCTACATTGTGAGAAGGAGCTGTCAGAAGCTCTTCTGGCACCTCCCCAACTGTCTTGGGATCTGGTCAGGTCCTTGCCCTTGCTCTCTGCCTGAATTCTCCTTGCTGACCTCTCCTGGGTTTGTATGGAGATCTGGGCTGTGCCTGGTACTGACACAGCCAAATTTCCTGTGCTCTCCTTGCTGGGATACCTTGGGACTGCATCCATGTGGGTAAGGGCAGTGCTCTGTCAGGGATTCTCCCAGGTCCCCAAATCCTGTACTAACCACCCTGCAGTTCTCTGACTCCAGGTTAGCCTTTTCAGGGCCAGAGAGCTGATGGAGGGTCTCGATGCTTCCTGCTTTCTCTCCTCAAACCTATAATGCAAAAGACTGCATCACATTTAACATACAGAGAGTTCTGAATGGTTTTATCATGGGCTGCCCATATGTTATAACACTGGAAGAGCTCCAAGTGAACCAGGTTCTTTTAGGAAGTAAAATTGTGAAATTGAAGAGTAATGAATTTATTTTCATATATGTTTGATCACTACCGCGATAATGGCTACTGGTCTTAGTGAGAAATATTGTATCTTTAAAAATAGCTTTTGCAGAAGAGAATGCTCTGAGATATGCCTGAAACAGTACTAAAAGTAGCAGATTGCTTACAAGAATAAATGCAACCTGCCAGTTTTATTGAAGTCAAACTGGTGTTCAGAAGTCTTGAGTAGATTTCACTTCTCCAGTTGGATTTACTGTATGTTGTATGCTTAAACATCTATAATATTAATCTGCAATACCCTGGCTACAAATAGAGTTCTTTGTCATGTCAGCATTCAAACTACCTCTATGCTGAAGATACTTTCATGAGTAAAGGAATCAGAGTTTATTGACAGAAATATATATTTTTTTCCTAGTAAAGCAGATGGCAAATCTAGACACAATTAGTAAGTGTCTCTAAGGCAGTCAGACAAAATCAGCTCTTGTCATTTTGGCACAACACTCAACTTTCTTTGGCTGAATATCTAATGCTGTTGTATGGTCATAACAACTTGTTTGACAAGACATAGCCATTCCTACCCTTACTTTGATTTGGAGAAAAAAGATCGCATTACTTTTTTCAGATTATAATAAATTTTATTGGATGATCAAAATCAGTGTTGCATGATATTATTCAATTCTGTATAAGAACTTCTAAAATTACATAGTTTCATCAATGAGTATATATATATGATCCTGGCACAGCACCAGTTTTTGCCTTAAAATGAAGCTGCCTTTTGCACTAGCAGATCTAAGATTCACTAAAAAAGTCCTGAAACACCGGTCAAGAAACTCTGTTTCACTGGCTTCAGAGGGTCCAGCATTTTTACCACATTTTTTTAAAGGATGTTCTGTAATACAAAGAACTTTCTATCTTATGAGCAGACAAACTTCTCCTACCTACCTTTAGCATAGTTTTATTTATATATTCAATTTCCCTCTGTGTCTCTAGGAATCCTACCGGAGTGGTGACAGGACTAATGTACCTTTTACATTGAAACAAACACAGGAATATGCAGTAGATGAAAGAACAAAAATTTTCACTGCAGGGGTTTTTTTCTACAGAGCTTCTTAACTGTTATTCCAGAAATACTCGCCTGATTTATATGGCTATCATGCTTCTAATGTCCAAATGTCAAAAAAAAAAAATTTGACTGGTGTCACTCCCCCAGTGAATATGACAGAAATCTTAGCTGTGAAAATCTAAATGGTTTCATATTTGCATTTAGGGAATCTTTGTAAAATTGTATAAATAAGGATTTAATCTTAGGTCTCAGGGTATAAAATCAAAGAGATATTTATATTTCATCTTTGGTTATTTTCTCTTCCAAATGAATATTTAGCAAGGATTTTTGGAATATTATCCTGCGGTTTATATCAAACAAAAATCAGTATCTTGATAGGTTTTAGACAGAGCCTAGACATGTTCACATATTGGTTCAAGCTGTTCCTCACCTAAAGTAAAAGACAGTTTGGATATATGAGTGTTCTTATTGATCTATTAATGTCTTATTAAATCAGTACTCCCTTTTTATAACACCTTCTGATTTATAACATAGAGAACTGTCTCAGAGACTGTCACTGAAATAATTGGCAAATCTCCCAAGTTGTGACTAGGCTGTGAAGTATCAGAACTGTTTTTTCAAGAGTGTAGGGATTATATCAGAATTTTTGAAGTTAGAAAGGTGTATTGAGTTTGCACAGACAGGTTTTCATGGTGGGAGGCTGCAGAGGTGGCTTCTGTGAGAAGCTGGTAGAAGCTCCTCCTGTGTCTGACAGAACCAATGCCAGGTGGCTCCAAAGCAGACCCACTGCTGGCCAAGGCTGGGACCACCCACAACAGTGAGAACACCCAACAGCTTAAAAAAGTTAAGGACANTTTCATGGTGGGAGGCTGCAGAGGTGGAATTCTGTGAGAAGCTGGTAGAAGCTCCCCCTGTGTCTGTCAGAACCAATGCCAGGTGGCTCCAAAGCAGACCCACTGCTGGCCAAGGCTGGGACCACCCACAACAGTGGGAGCACCCAACAGCTTAACAAAGTTAAGGACAGAAAAACAAAACAAAACAAACCCCAAAACAAAACAAAAAACAACCCTGCACAAAAACAAATTGAGGATGGAGAAAGGAGCAAGAACATGTAAAAGAAACAATCCTGCAGATTCCAAAGTCATTGAAGGAAGGGGATGAGTTGCTCCAGGTGCTGGAGCAGAGGGAACCCACACTGAAGCATCCTGTTCCTAAAGAACTGTACCCTGTAGAATGGACTCATGCTGGAGCAGTTCATAAAGAGCAGCAGCCTGTGGCAAGGACTCATGTTGGAGAAGTTCATAGAGAACTGTCTCCTACAGGAGGGGCTCCATGTTGGAGCAGGAAAGAGGGATGAAGAGTCCTATCCCAGTCTTCCCATGCTTCTGGAGGGGAGGAGGTTGATAAAATCTATGATGAAATCAAGCCCAAGAAGATGGGAGAGGTTGGGAGAAAATTTCTGAAGACTTAGTTTTATTTCTTATTATGCTACTCTGCTCTGATTGGCTTTCCTTAGTTTTTTTTTGCCAGTGACAGTAATTGGTGAGAGACCTCTCCCTGCCTTTATCTTGATGCATTAGCCTTTTGTAAAATTCTCTCTACCATTCCCAACTGAGGAGGGAGTGATAGAGAGACTTTGGTGAGCACCTGGTGTCCAGCTAGCGTCAACCCACCATGGAAGGACATATTCCCATTTCAGTTTAGGTTACATAATTATGTTCAGAGCTTGTATGGAAATACATATGAGAATTGCAAGTCTAGATCTTCACAGAAATCTAAATATTCTTCAAAGGAGTAGCAGCATCTGCAGCAATGAAGGGCCTCACTACAGCATTAAAAGAAGAAAGCTGTTCCAGTAGCAGTTCATTCATAAAATGTTATTGGCAGCTCTGGAGTGTGAGTAGATGAAGTGATCAGTTACATAGATTCAGTATAAGAATATGGCCTTCCTAATTTGTCAGTATGAAAAACAGAGGAATGGACATCATAGGCACCATTTCAATTAAAAAAAAAAACAACAAAAAAACAAAAAACCCACCCTAAACTTCTGCTAAAAAATGTCAACAAAAAAGACTTACCTTGCTATGTCTTTAAAAAATTTTATTTATAGTATACTGTCTGTAGCTTAGTTGAACTTTCTACAAAAAAAAATCAATTTCACATTAGGAATCATTTAAATTAAACACATTTTCAATGATTTTTAGCTCCTATTTTCAAATGCCACAGTCAAAATCAAACACTGAGTGCAAAAGGTCCCTGCCTACAAAATAATGGATTTTTTAATGTATATTTCCAATAATGTTTAATAGAAATCAATGTCCATGGTGATTGCTTTGAGAGTGACAAAAAAAATACATCATTCGTACTTCAGTAATCAAAATTATTTTCCTAAAGATCAAAAGAATTCTGGATTTTTATTTTTTAATCATAACATGGTTTTATTCTTAGTTGTGTGATGAAAAGAAAATTAAAATGTAAGGTATGTATGTACTGCTGCCAGAAGATTTCTGAGTCTGGTGAAATGAAGTGTTTATGCTAAGAGTCAGTTAAAAGGAACATAAATCTAAATTTACAGTGGCTGACACCTGAGCCTTGGTGAGGGATTCAATTTATATATACTCACTATGCATTTCATTACTGTGAACTCTCTTTATAAAAGATCTCACCAAACAAAAGGCAATCCTTTCTGATTTAATAAACAGCCACACCTAACTCCTCCTTTTAAAGGCATTGGCCAAGCCCATGGAAATTGCTGTTCTTTGTATAATCACTGACTCATGCTAAAAATCCGTGGTTCTTTGTGCTAATGCTCCTTGCATTATCAAACCACGTGATATGACAGGGTGTGTGTCATCTTGCCTGTGGTGGGCTATTAGGTTTAAAGCTGAAGGCCGAGTGACACAGCCATCTGTGCATTGGTACTGTTTCATCTGATACTTTCCCCCATGCCTTTAGTCTAAGGACTTACCTTGGTTACCAAATGTCCCTGAATGATATTTGTGTAATTAAAAATAAAATGGAAACTGATGTATTAAACCCATTGCAGCAACTTTCAAAGGTTGAACAGACTTGATGTCTACACATAAACTAGCAGTTTATGCACAGCCTACATACAAACTGTGCACAGCCTCAAGACCTTCAGGCCTTAAATGCAAGCTGCAACATTTAATACATATATAACAGAAACTCTAACATCTAATTAGTTTTGTTTTCATTATATAGCTTATATACTTATAAAAGTATAATTCTGGGATTTTGATAATCGAACAGAAAAAAAAAAAAAAGAGGTTAGATGGATGAGACAGAAGAAATTTATTTGTCCCTTTTTTTTCTTTTCTCTACTCCAAAATTACACATCCTTATTACCAAAATACATCACAAGCATGGAATCAAATGCAGGTTAATCAAATGCAGGTGAACCAAATGCAGGTTACAATGAACAAACTCCTCAGGAGCAAGCATAAACCTCCAATGACTGAATCCCACTCATCATTTTGCTCCCAATGGGAATATATTAACTGCGCATGCAAGATGATATGTACTGTTACTCCAGGCAAAAATGAAAACACACCACAAGCATCATTCATCCACCCATCCCAGTGCAACCTCTGTTCAGCCTGATGGCTAAAACAGTCAACTAAATGTTTTAGGTTTTTTTCACAGGGACCCAAATGTCTCGAGGAGAACGAGTGAACTGAATGTGAATCTCAACAGCTCAGGGAGTATATTGACCACAGGGCTACTGAAAAAAAAAAATCTCAAAAATGACACTCCCTCTTGGTCTTTCACAAGTACAAGTTGACAAGTAGAATTTCCCAACATCCAGACATTGGCAAAATACCAAAATGGGGTTTTTGATATGTGCATATTGAATAGTGTCAACCCTTGAGGTAAAACTAAATTTCTGTTCAGCACACCAAGATCTCATTCATGTGCCTACTTACCCTATGAAAAATGTATACATTTGCCTACTCATTGGGAAAGGGAAAACACGGTATTACTCTACTGCATGGGTGAACACTTTAAAAGCGCTTTGCCTGCTTTCTGTGGTATATAAGTTATTCTTAGGGTAAGTGAGAGAACCTGATTTTTAGCTAGCCAGGGTTTAGATGAATAAAATAGGCACAGTGCAAACCTTTTATTTCTTTGGTCCTTCAGATCCGAGGGGAGTTGAAAAATCTAGTTCCTCGTTAGCAATCTTTTGAGTGATCTTCCTTTTACTTTTTACCTTATTTCATCCCTTGTTCATCAAAATTCATGTATCAGGCATTTTTGTCAAATTTGGGCTTCTTACTATGAGAAAATATATTTCTTTGCAAGAGCAGATGTCTTCTTATGTTACAGTTTTATTTTATACTCTTTTTAGTCTTCTGTTATCTTCATTCATAGAATGTTTTATCTGAAGAATTTAGAGTTAGACAGAAAAAAACTTCCAACAGAGTATGGTGTAATGCTTATTTTAAAAATGATAGTAATCTCTATAGTCTATTGTGATACTGGGTTACTGTGATATTGGGTTTCAGGCTTCAACATTGACAAAAACAACATTTAAACAGCCCTTAGAAGAGAGAGCCGCTTTCACATATCCTTCCCTGACACATTTCTCTTTTTTTTTTTTTCCTGGCAGAAATAGCACCCAAACTCAAGTCAAATTTAATGACAAAATGTCATACATGAAGCCATAAAAACTTAGCCAAAGGGACTTCTTTCCTTGCAAAATGTCAGAAGTGAAAGTTTGTAGCCTCAAATCTGATTTCCCGTTCACACAACCTGTCTTTTTCTACTGACATAAAGTTCCCAGCTAACAGAAGCATGATGAAACTTTTTTTTTGCATATGCTTTTGGAATAAAAGACTAATAAAGACAGATAGAAAGAGATAATATCATCAACATTTTATTGAGGAATAATTTGTGAAGCACTTTTTGTTTTGTTTTTGGGGACAACTCTAGTATGGTACAAAATGTTACCTCTTACAGTTCCTTCTTCAGCTGCAGATCTCCCCAGGCATCTGAGAGCTTGTGCTGAAAAGAGAAAATCTGAAGCTTTGCTGATTGCCATTGGACAGCACAGTGCTGTAAATCACAGTTTAAATGTTTCCTTTCTCTGCCTTGACCACATAACCTCAAAAAAAATCTGAAAAAGAGCTGGAGGTTTGGTGTTTTTTGTTTTTTTTTAAGAGATATGCTTTAAGAAATAGTCTGTAAAAAGAAACAGGCCCTCAAAAGTAAGAATCACATACAAGAACTGAGGGGATGTTTGTAATGGAAATATAATAGGCTCATTAGTCTGCACCTCTACAGCAGGAAGACAGGTGAGACCCTTTTCCCCCAGGCCATCATTAATAGAGAAGAGAGAGGAAGCCCCAGAGAACTTCAGGAATCACAGAAGAACAACAGTTTAGGGAGGAAAGAAAATAAGGGCATGGTGGTGTCATAAAAGGCTAACAAAGGTCCGTGGTGCAGGTTGCAGAAAGCTAATGACTCATGTAGACATAGATAATTTGATTTGAGAAGGGTATATATCCATCTTACAGTCAAGGTGAGATAAATCCTGGAATATTTGTTGTTGTTCTATCCCTTCATTATGTTTATATTGTAACTGCAGTTTGTTCCCTTGGGATTGTTTTTTTCAGACCACTCATATCACAACAAAGTCATATACTCAGTTCCTGGTGCTAGGACATCATGGCTACATCTGCAGACATAGAATGAAGTCTTCCTTTCACAGAATCAAAATCTTTAAGGCTGGACTAGACCTCCAAGATCATCGAGTTCAACCTTTCACTGACCACCACTTTGTCAACAAGCCCACAGCTTGAGTGCCACATCCAGTCATTTCTTGAACACCTCCACAGATGATGATGCTACCATCTCCCTGGGCAGTCCATTCCAATGCTTGACAGCCCTTTCAGTGAAGAAACTCTTTCTGATGTCCACTAAACCTTCCTCAGTGCAGGCTGAGGCCATGTCCTCATGCCCTGTCACTGTTTGCCTGGGAGAAGAGACTCTGCCTGGATACACCCTCCCTCCCGGGAGCTGTAGAGAGTGATAAAGTTCCTCCTGAGCCTCCTTTTCTCCAGGCTAGATAATTCTAGTTCCCGCAACTGCATCTCTCAAGACTTACTGTCCAGGCCCTTCACCAGTTCCATTGCCCTTCTCTGGACAATGTCCTTTTGGAGTGAGGGGCCCAGAACTGAGCACAGCCCTCAAGGTGCAGCCTCACCAGTGCCGAGTACAGGGGGAGGAGGAGAACTGCCCTGCTCCTGCTGGCCACCCTGCTCCTGCTGGCCACCCTGCTCCTGCTGGCCACACTGCTCCTGACACAGGCCAGGGTGCCACTGGCCTCCTTGGCCAGCTGGGAACACGTCTGACTCACGTTCAGCCAGCCATCCACCCAGCTCCTTTTCCTCTGGGCATTTTTCCAGCCACTCTGTCCCCAGCCTGTAGCACTGCATGGGGTTGCTGCGACCCAAGGGCAGGGCCCAGCACTGGGCTTTGTTGAACCTCATTACTGTTGGCCTTGCCTTATCAATCCATATTTCTTTGTCTCTTTCCCAATACTCCTTCCTCTTCAATACACTTTATGAAGGCATTCTTCTCACCTACATTTGGCTATCTCAAGTTCATTTAAGCACTTATGCAGCCAAGAAGGGAAAGGGGAGAGTGAGGAAAGAAAGAGGCAAACAACTATTCTCATCCTAAAAATTTGCATTAAATGGGTATCATAAGTCATTCTCTAATGGGTCTTTTCTATGTTAAGTGTTCTGTATCTTATGAATTATATATAGAGAGATGATTATTTGCATCTCCTAGTGGTCTTTGATACTTTCAGCCAGACAAAGGAAAAAAAAATTGCCCACAATAAAATGTTTTGAAGGCATAATTCTCTATGAACTCTCATATTTTTAATAGATAGTCTAGAAAGTGAGTGTCATGTGAGTCAGAGCCCATGCATGGGTGAGCAAAGATTTTGCAGTCATAATGAAATGAAAAAGTATGGTGTTGATAGGTTTGCTCTTCACATGTGGGTAGAACTCTAAATATTACTTCAAGATTAATTCTGATTATCTGTCCAGTGTTGAAATATCTCCAGAGAGGTATAAGCAACTGATTTGCAGTTGTTAACTGCATAGAATTGAAGTGCAAATACACTCAATCTGTGTTACAATAATTCTCCCATTCTAAATGAAGAAGAAGAATAGAAAATGGGAAAATAGGGTACATTAACAAGTTTGGGTTTTGACATTAGAACGATCTTTAAAGTTTTGTAGTGCAATAACAAAAAATATCACTAATAACTTACCATTATAGCACATCTGTATCTTGATTCACTAAGAAACTTTGTCTGATCTTAATTTTGGTAACAAAACAATATTATTTGTGCACCTTGTTATTCTGGTGCAGCTCTTTGCCTCCTGTGCTACTTACAACTCAAGCAGTAAAGCTAAAAATTATGTATTTGGAAAAATTGAATCTCTGAGTCACTCCAAGGTACTGAAGCAAATTAAATGAAAATTGGAAGAGCTAGAATTTTTTTCACATGAGTGAATAGTTTCTTACAGAATAAATACAAAGCTGTTTGAGTGGAAAAAACCCTGATTGCCAAAAGATAGGAGAAAAGCTGTTTTATTTTACATATAAATGAAACAGAGTAAATAAAAAAATATATATTTAAGTCTCAGTAACAAATTGAGACCTGGTTTTAAAAATGCAAACAGACAAAACCAACAAAACCCTCAAAAACAACTTTTGATATAAATAACCTATGCCCTATTCAGTTTGTTACAGTGAAGGATTCTGTATAAAGACAATCTAATATTCATCCAATCAAACTTTCTCTGAAATCAGTAGAAAGACTCTCAATATCATTTGTTTTTTGTTTAAGAATAAATTTTTAGGGTTTTAGCTAAGGCCTTATTCAAACTCTTTTAAAGAGGGTTAGAATCTGCTTTACTTTTCTGGTCTTTAGATTACATCTAAAACACTGAGGTGATCTAAAAGAGGAAGTGTAAAAATTACATTTCTAAATGTCATAAGTGTTTTATCTGTGATACATATTTTACTCTTCCCAACATTTTTTTTTTCCATTGAAATTGATTGAGATCTTATTTCTACGCTATCTTATAAGTTTTTATTCAAAACCTGTAGCAAATCAGTTACAACACACTGCCATTTTCC
The DNA here is from genome assembly GCA_013400435.1 of Pycnonotus jocosus. Taxonomy (NCBI): domain Eukaryota; kingdom Metazoa; phylum Chordata; class Aves; order Passeriformes; family Pycnonotidae; genus Pycnonotus; species Pycnonotus jocosus. The sequence continues at coordinate 37,015 of VWYP01016949.1, forward strand.
TTGGACCAGTGTATTTGTCTCAGAGCACCTTTGTGACAGTTACATGTTTCTTTTGATCCATAACAGTAATGTTAGGAACGTTCAAGTGTGTGATTGTATTTGTGCAGAGCCATGTGCTTCTCTTTTATGCTCTTTGCTCTTTTTGTGTTGAGGGTGATGTCCATCTCAGTTTTTGTGATTATGATTACATTATCGGTATGCTTTAGTTCTGCAGTGATTTGAAAAGTTAGCAACACAGTGAGTGGTTTAAAAGGAAGAAGAAGGAGGTGGTCCATAATCTCCCAGGCAGAGCAGTTCTTCTGAAGTAATTATTTCCTTTTTTTTCCAAATTTCCAACATGCCACAAACCTTTAACATCATGTTTTGCTGAATTATGCTAATGTATATCAAGTCACATGACACAAAATACAAGGTATCATGTCATATGACACAAAATACAAGATAATTTATGAAGTAGCAGAATGAACTTGCCCAGAGTTTTGGATTACATTTTTTTTTTTTACTTTTAATCCAGTGCTCCAAAATAAAGGCTGGTCAAAATCACCTAGCCATAGTCTAGTTCTGATGCACATATAAATTTCTTACAAAATTTGCAAAGATTCACTTGTCAATTCCTGCACATTTCTTAATTGAAACTTTATCCCCTTCTCATACCTTATTTGCTTTGAATTAAAAAGTACAAATGGGAGATTTAATCTTCCAGTTTTAAAGTTGTACTGCAGAAATAATTTTTGCATTCTGCCTTTTAGATCTTTCTGTCCGAATTTGCATTTAGATTCAACAGTCAGTGAAATGAATACAGAGCCTCAACACCTCCAAATAGCATTTCCTATTGCTATTAAGGATCTTATTGTTTGCAGGGCAAATTTTTTATTTCATCTACACTTTTGAAAACGTCTTCAGTTTCTACCAGGTAATATTTTGAAATAGATTTTTCTATAATTAATTTAATTATGTCATCTTAACTGATATTGAAATGGTAGAAACCAAACTGTGACCAGCCTGTGAATACCTCTTATTCCAACTTCAAAGACAGTCCAAGATGCTTGCCATCTCCCATTTTCCTATGTTTTTTCTAGGAAGCAGCTACAAATTTGTCACACTTCTGAGGTAGAAGGCAGTATTTTTCCCTTTTCTGTAATACTCTGTATGCTTCCCTGTCAGAAGATACCAATTCCTCCTGAAATAACTTAAATTAAAATTGTCTAGATGTCAGCAAAAGTTAACTAAGTCTCTACTAATAAACTATTGAACTAAGTAAACTAGTAAACTAAGTCTCAAACTAATTCATTTGAGTTGAATGAATATATATTTATAAACTGATAATGATCGGAAGAAGTTTATGAGAAAACATAAAGTCTTTTTAAAGGCACGCTGAATGAGAACAAGCTAAAAGTCTTTTCATAGGTGCAATACCTCAGACTTGTTTGGATCAGGCATCTGAAATTTCTTTTTCAACCCCCTCAACCACTGACAGTCCAGATTAGATATTAGGAAAAAATTCTTCATTGGAAGAGTAGCCAGGCACTGGAACAGACTGCTCAGGGAAGTGGTGTAATCACCACCTCTGGAAGTATTCCAAAAACATGTGGATGTGGCAAGTGGTGGGACTCATCAGTCTCTGAACTCCCTACAGCCAGTCAGAACACTAAATATCAAGGTATTTTCCCCACAGATCTGAATTTTCAATTAAAATGTTGGAAAATAACTAAAACTAAACCAAAAACAGCCTCCAAAACCTTCCCTCCCCTTCTCCCCCACCAAGTCTCGGTGCTTCAGTGAACTAATTATTATTATGTTTAAAATAGAAGGCCCGACATTTCCATTTTTATGAACTATCTTCTTGTTGCTACTCAGGTTGTATAATCTTCAAAGCTCTTTGCCTGTGAGATCAAAATGACTAATTTTCACTCCTCAAAGGTTACAGAGCCTGCAATTTGCTGGGTTTTGGCAGAAAAATATCACTGTCAACAAAGCGTTTTGACCATCTGTAGCAATGATATAAAAAAGGGAGGCTGGGTGGGGAGACAAATGTGGCAACTTAGGTTTAGGTTGAGTACTTGGGCCACAAAGCTTGAAGGAATACAATTTTTCAGTTCACCTCTTCCCATTATTCAAAGGTCTCCTAGCTGTGCAATCTCTTTGGTTCATACTCTAGTGAAACCATGTTAAACTAAAAAATGCAAAGACCAGAACCCAAAACAGGAGTTTGAGAACAGGTTTATGAAATCAGTCCTGTTCTCAGGCATAGGCTTGGGCTGCACTCCTCTCCAGTAGTTTTAGTCTGTAGTCTGCAGTTGCATATTTGGTGTTCCTACAAAAGTGACACTGTGAAAATGCCCCACTGAAATACTTTGTGTGCATTTGTATGCTTCTGAAGCCTACCCATTGGAAACACATAAATTAGGTTTCTTCTCTGTGTTTGTCAAGCATCAGTGTAGGAACAGGCAATAAAGTGATATTAAGAAAAACTCAAGGGTGGGTATGTTAATCAGTAGGTGCAAAAAGTTTAGACATCAGTATTGCTTCCTGCATAACTGTGTTTTTCCAACTTTGCAGCCTGTGTTATCAAGACCAAATATTTAAAACATTCCCACAATCAAGGGAAAAGAGTAGAGGGAAAGGAGACCTCCACAACTGCATGCTGGAGTGTAAGTCCCTTTTGGGATATTACTACATGTCCCTGTACTTATACAACTCTTCAGAGTGTACAACTGTTTCTATAAATTTTCTGATTAGGATTTTTAGTGTGTCAGAAGGCCTGGTTGTTCTCCAATGAAATCAGTGAAAATACTGATACTGATTCCACTGGAGAGATGTCAAGCTCAAACACAGTTTCTCCTTCAAATCCTAGAGAAATTTAATTAAAGGGCAAGTTAGTAGAAAGGGAACTTGAGAGGACAAGTCAAGTAGACTTGATGAGCTTACAGAGGCAGATTAAATGGGTTTGCACCAATAGCACAATAATTTCTACAAGTAAATTATAATATACTTCCTACTTTCAGCCCTAGTGCAGATGATGACACCTTTTTGTCTTCCTGCATGTGAACTTTGCAGCTGATGCCCTCTTTTCTTTCAAGAGTAAAAATATTTCATCATAATATCTCAATTGAACATTAATTTCTACTGATTTGCTTTGTTTTCATGAGATTTTAAAATCTTATTGTAAAGTTGTTAGAAACTTTTAATGGCTTTTAAAGGACCTAATAAATTCCTTGGCTTTTATATTTTATTTTTTTTAACTTGAAAGGAGATTTTTTGCATTTCTATATCCCACTTTAATGCAGCAAGGTAAGCCTGCTTTCTTAGCCATCAACCTGCTACATATCCACCTGTGAATTCAAACAGCAGGAGTAGCACTGCTGTTAGAAATAGTTACACAAACTCTTTCTGTGAAGGAGATTTTTTCAATACAGATTTAATAAAATGCCTAGTTTGAACTGGGATTTGCAAGGAATGTGCAAATGGCTTGAGCAGCCTTCATCTGCACACTATTATGCTTGCTAGGCTTGTAGGTGACTTGCCTGTTAGCACATGTGTGTGTAGCTTTAAGTGTACAGGGGTAATTTAAATTTAGCAGGCAAAGAATTTTAAAATGTAAGTGCTTATCAACTGGGCTGGCAGAACTGCTCCATTAGCACATCTGGTAGAGCTGCTGCCTTGAGATGTGATGTGGAGATGGATGAGCTCCAGAGTAACCCCACTTCCCACAGGCTGCACAAGCCAGCAGGACTGCCTGCCAAGCCCACTAGGTTCATTAAGCTCAGCAGAACCCTGCAGGAAAAAAACAATTTTAAAAATAGCTTTCAAAGGCTCCCTGGGTTTAAAACTTCTGGATTCTTTTCTGTTGTACCATGTAGAGAAATCTTTGCTTTTAAAGCACAATTTACATCCCCTGAATAAAGATAAGGAAAATACCTTTTTGGTCTGTTTGACCTGGTACTTCCGTTGGAAGTAATTTACTTTATTTGTCAGCTTTGGTACCGAATCCTTGACAGGAGAATTAGGAGTGACCCAAGGGTGGTCACTTTGTTGAAAAAATCTATTCTCCTCTGCTGTTCAAGAAATGCTTAATTTCTACATCCTAAAATGTCATGCTGGATTTCCAGGGGTATACTTTCTCACCACCCTATTTTTGGAGCTGCTGAGAGCTCAGGATTTCATTCTTGTTGATGCTATGGTGTTGGGGATGGGAAAGAGGTTATCAGCCAGCTGCCAGGAAAAAAATTCTCTCTTCAAATTTACAAAATGTGCCATCTAAAGTATGCATATCTTTTCTACTTTCTTACCCTATTATCCACATTGACTACTAAATTCTTCCTGTTCTTCCCCTGTAATTAGGTAAATATTTAGACTTTCTTAGACTAAGTATGGATTTGATCTTGTTGTGCTGAGTACCCTTTTGTTTTTACTTCCAGCAGGATGCAATTCTATAAATTGCCCAGCTTCTTCACAGCAAAGCAAAATGTCATTGAACACCTCAGGTAATGAAAGATTAAAATCTTATTAATAGTTCTAGACTTCACTCTCAATGCTACATTGACAGTCTGTGCTATAGGAATTGTTCATGCATATCAGACCAGTGATGGCTGAAATTTTTAAAATATACAGCTTCTGCTAAAAATCAGTCAATAATGTTCCAGTATGTAAATTCAATATTTTAACACTGGAGTGTTGCTGTATGCTGGTATGCTGTGGCTAACCACTCCCCATTAATTTCTTTTTTAAAAACTATATTTTGTGATATTTTTTAAAAGATGGTTTTGTTTTCTCCTTAGTTTGGTAAATAGGGAAAAATTTAATTTTAAAAATCTTATTCATTTTAAGATATAATTTTCTTACAACACATTTTGCTCTCATAAAAGTTGCATGATGCAAGTTTTTTATCAACTTCAGTGAAAAGGTATATGTCTGACCAATGAAACACTAAGCAAGTAATGGAAATAAAAAATTGAGGTTACCTATGACACAGCTGTCATATAAAATCACAAAACCTGATAACTGGAGGGGTTTAAAGAAAATTTTAAAAAGTCATTTATGGCAATATTGAACCTTGTCAGGCAACAGAGATCCTTGTGTTTACTGACCTCAAGAGCAGCAAAAAGAGTTGTGGACCAGAAGTACCAGACACAGGGTTTAGAAAATTTGCACACTTTTAAATTTCACTCCTTCACTCCAAGTTTCTGTGAACAACTGTGAGTAAAAAGCTTGGTTGTTTTTTAAAGTTATATTGGTTTTAAGAGGAAGGAAGGAAGGAAGGAAGGAAGGAAGGAAGGAAGGAAGGAAGGGAGGGAGGGAAGGAAGGAAGGAATGAACTACTTTCAGGTACATATAGCTGCATTAAAACCCTGAATTTGTAAACAAAATATTAAAAATTAAGAGCATATGTAAAAGAAGAAATCACTCATGAAAAATATGACTCACAGAGTTTGTAGTACTAGTGAAAGGTGCTGAGATGTTGTAATGATGACTCTGGCAGAAGAAAATGTATAGGACAGGGCAGAATGGATATTCAAAGCTGTGTGTGGGAAATGAATCATGTGATGCCCATTAGTGTCACTGAAAATCTTGCTGTGAAAGCCCCATGTATTTTTGAAAGTGTACTTTTAAATGTTTAATACAACACTTATAAGCAAAATTTAGCACAGGCACAGTGAATCTCTGCTAATTCTCTGTACCTTCTTTGTCCTTACACTTTTGTTAGTAAGATTTAAAGCTTCATTACCAGGCCAGATCTTTTGTCTCATCACACTTGTTTAAGGTTGATGGATTTGTCTGAACTTTGGATACTTTAAAAAAGGATTGAATGACAGAACAAGTGTGCGCTAGCAAAGATATTGTTTCATCCCTGGAAGCTTCTGCTTAAATATCAAATTTTAAAAGTGTTCCTGTCTTACCAAAGAGTTTGACAGCTGTCAGGTCAGACATTGAGAGTTCTAGGAGTGAAATCAAAGCTATTTTCCTGTTCTTTCTCCATAGGCTCCGTCTGATCAAATGTCTCTACCCAGATATGCAGGTAGTACATAGAAGAATCTCCTCTTTTAACAGATATTTTTAGTAAAAAAAAAAAAAAAAGACTTTCAGATTTCTTCATTTTATGCTATAAACCAAATCCCACTTCTTAACCCAGCATGATGTGAGGCACAATGTCATCTTAGGTAAGCACAAGTCTTCACCAAGCCCCATGAAATCTGATGCTTACGTTTCTGAAATGCAAACCCCTCTGGAATCAGCTGGGCTTGTTAAGGATGACACGATTTACTGACATACTGCACCTTGCAGGATTAAAGTCAGTTTATAGGTAAAAAAATATTGGATGAGATACATTCCTCTTTATTGACAGGAAAGGAAGTGCTTAAGCACATTGAAGGACTAGGAGATACGTGGCTGACAAGGCTTGAGTTAATTAACTTTCCCTATCTGGAAAGAAAAGGAGAGGGAGGGGACAAGAACCATGAGAGAGAGGTTCATCTTCCAGTTTTGGAGCATGGGAGTTATCTGGAAAGATAAAATGTATCAGCAAGGGTGTCTCATTAAATAGATTAAACCAATATTAGATCACCTGTAAAGGCCAAGGAAGGTAAAAGACTGAAGGTAAAGAGTCCTGTTAAAAGAAGTAGCATTGTGGTTTATCAGGTAGGATCCCTTGGTACTGCCAGAATTACGCTCTGTCCCTGGAATTGTTCAAGGCAAGGCTGGATGGGGCTTTGAGAAATCTGTTCTAGGGGAGGGTGTCCCTGCCCATAGCAGCGGGGCTGGAACTGGATGGTCTGTTAAGATTCTGTTCAAATCAAACCATTCTATGATTCTTTGCCTGCAGGAGGAAAATGATGACAAGTTTTTCCTGTGTGACAAGATGAGGCCAGGCGATATGAAAGTACTTCTAGTAGCTGAACTGTAGAGCAAATTTTGTTACTTATGGCCCACTGTGAAGTAGCTCAGATGAGAACTAATGATGAGCAGATTGATAATTGACACATAAAAGAGACTTCCGTCAGATGCCTTTGCTGTAGAGGAGAAGGTTGGAGGGATTTAAATCGGATTCAATCTACTTTAATATTCAACAAAAACTTATTTATTTTCTACCAGCAAGAAGGGCATATGAAGAAAAGAGAAGAGAAGAGAAGAGAAGAGAAGAGAAGAGAAGAGAAGAGAAGAGAAGAGAAGAGAAGAGAGATGTCCATGCTTTATTTACCCAGGATATTTTATTCTGAAGATCATGGTGGGTTTAATAATTTTCATTCCACTCTGGCAGAAAGGGTAAATATAAAAGATCGCAAATAAGTATGAAAAATTAACACTGTATATTGATGATATACAAATATATAGTTAGAAAATGAATAGAATGGTGACCATAAGCAGAAAAAAACCTGCTGTTACAGTGAGTTTAAGTTTTATTGTTAAACAGAAAGTTTATTTAAAGTTATAAAATCAGTCTTAAAATCTTGAAAGATCAAGGATACCACACAAAGACACCCTATATTCTTTGAGATCCTGGGCTACATCTCACACATTGTTGGAAAGGCACAGAATTAAAAATTAATAGGGGATCTTCAGTTCCTTAATAAAAAAAAGACCACCAGTCCTCTGCCTGAAGGATTAAGGGAGAGAAGCAATGGTCTCGTACCACTGATGCAACCAATAGCAAAAAGGGACTAAAACAGCCAGGAGAGTGGGGCTGTGACACCACAGAAGTTTGTCTGCTGTGACCATTCTCAACAGGCTAGTGGGTGTCTGACATCTGGGAAAATTAAAAGAAAAAGGAAAGGCTGCAAGAAGATCCATCAAAAGTAGAGCAGGAGCAGGGGTTGTCATGTGCCAGGAAACTGTGCACAGTATGAAGAGAGGATTGATAACAGCATGATTAGCACAGAGAAATTTTTCATGGAGCAAGTGGAAAGCACTGCAGCTGAAAATGAATGGGCTTCTACTCTGGAAAGAAATGGAGCATTTATTAATTAAGCCAGAAACAGGTGCAATGGAAAGTATGGTAGACAAAACCACAATTAGCACTGGCAGAGCAGCCAGACGCACTAAGATACTCTGGACAGAAGAATGGTTTCTGCCCCAAAGCCAAACACATCAGGCAAAAGTGAGTGGTAGTTAATAAATTGGGAAGGGGAGAGGAGGAGAATAATGTCTTTCAAGTGTATTAGAAGGATAAAGAAAGCAAAAATGAATCAAAACTTATCAGATCTTCAGACTCACCAGGAACAACATTGCACTGAAATAGTTAAGAATATGTTAGGAGACCTCTTCCAGGGAAAAGAAAGATTCCTAAAGGAGAGGAGCATTGAGCTGGGAAAAAAAGAAAAACCCTAGTTATCCCAAATTATTCCTATCCTTAGGATTATAGAGTAAGAAAGAGAGAACACAGAAAAATGAGCATATGTAATGCCTTGACAGTAGGAAGACATGTTTGGCCAACAAACCCTCAATATCCCTTTCTTTTAGGAAAAAAGAAAGCAGGCTTAATCCTTTTATGCCAGGAAAAACAAAACCAAAAAAACAACCAAACCAAAACAAATCAAAACAAAAAACCCCAATAAAAAATGACCAGAAAATCCAAGAAATTCTGAGAATTGTTAGAACTCATATTCAAAGCTATATAATTAATTGGAATTGTATCCTACATTATCTGAGCAAGATGGTCAAGCAGACCGCAGGCAGCCTGCACAGGGAATAAGCAAAAAACCTTGTAATATCCATAGAGGGTAGGCTGACCTACCCTGATGGCTGACCAAATGCAGAGAGTATAAAATTGTTTGCCTCACAAACACATCCAGCAAACGTGATTCAAATCTTATTACAGAATTGAAAGAACTTCTTTCTTTAATCCCAAGAAATACAGCAAGACTCCAGGGTATCTTGCCATGAAACATTTGTCCTTCCTGAAATCTTTAACAACATTCCTCTAGCTGTTCTTTACAGAAACTCTTTTCATCTGTTTTTATTCTATCTCAGTTATTACAGTATTTTTTTATATGACAGCAGCTTCCATTCAACACATCAGTCATCAAATCCAGATAATCCAGATCAAAACTGATATTTTGTACTGCATTTTATGTTTTTTGTCAATATTGACTCAAGATGGCCATTAAAATTTCAATAACCATATTTTTCAAAGTCAGAGCAGCATATGATTGCTTTTAAAAGTGTGAAGGTATATTTGTATATATGTATAATTGCTAAAGTTGTAAGAAAAAAAATACTGACCTGCAGTCAGGTCAGAAGATAAAATAGGTAGGTTGTGTGGTGTTGACAACATAAGTGGCAGAATTTGAAGAAGCACATCACAAATGTCTTAAGACCTGATTTAAAACCATCGTATTAAAACTATCTTATTTTAGTAAGAATATTCTTAAGATTCTATCTATTTTATTTTTTTTTCAGCGCTTGGATGGAGGGCTTATAAAAGGTTTTTCCAGAAACTCAATGAATAGAAAGGTATCAAAATGATAATATCATATTAAATGTTGATAAGAAATATATTTCCTGAGTCAAAAGCATCCAACCTGAATCTTCAGGCTAGGGTCAATAAATTTTTCTGACAATTTTCAAGGCTGATTTAATGTTCCTACAAGAAGGAATAACAATGAATGTCTGTGTTAACATCTAATACAACTCTAAGGATGTCTGTTTGTGAGGCAAGATGCTTCCATAAGCTTCAGCAAACTCAAATAGTTGACTTTATCTGTTTATGTAGTAAAGAGTAAGCTCTATTCCCTTCCTTCCTGCCAAACTTGACTACTAATTGCTTTCTGAACATTTACACATTGTCAGAAGTTGTATGAGACCGAAGATGGAGCAATTATTTTCTACAGGTTATTTTCGAGGAAACGTTACAGAGAAAGGTCACTCATTGAAGCAGCATGGAAAATATTTTCAGAGCCACAGAGACTGCTTAAAAAACACCTGAAATGCACACAGTTATGTCAAGCCCAGAAGCTCAAAGGCTTTGGATAATATTTAAAAATGAGAAAGAAGCAAATAAAAACTTTTGGGGACTCTTTGAATACACATCTGAGAGACACAGTGACCACATAAAATGCTATTTATAAAAGTAGATTTGTCTCATGAATGAGCTGGTCAAACTGAAGTTACACTAAAGAGCCATTTGCTGTTTTAACTATATTAACTGCATAATTTATTGTGAGCCCATAATCCATTCTTAATCCATTCTGAGACCAATAAAAATGAATAACAGAACCTGAACAAGAAAGTAGCAGTAGAGATTCATGAGTCAAGTGTCTTCAGCCCACAGAACTCACTACAGTCTTGCAATGGGTTTTTGTGGTCCCCACAACGTACTGGGGACACACACAGGGAGAGATTAGAGCAGATGCTGGGTGATGTAATCCAGAAGAAAAACCATGATGCCCACAGGATTAAGCAGAAACACAGCTTCATAACTGCTGTGGAAGAAAAAAATATGCTCTATAAAAATAAAAATTATGTTTTCAAATAGCTTCCCAGTTCTAGGGAAGAGAGAAAATCTCTGTCAAGAGAAACATTTACACAATCTAAGAATGGAGGTGGTTACTTTGAATCAATTCTAATCTCTTGTATTTTATTTAATTATTTTTAAAAATTATTATGTTTATTTTATTTTAATTATTTAATTATAAAAATTGTTATTAATATTTTAAAAGAAGACTTGAGACTTCTTTATAATATTTGGTAAGTATTTATATGGTATCCATTCTACATTTCCATCTGCAAAATAAAAGACACCTCTTGCACATGATTTCAAAGGCAATTTCAGTGCATTACATGAAAAAGAACTCCTGCAGTTCCACAGGTTTCTTGTGTTGCCAGCAGAGGAAAATGTATTGAAAAGAGTTGTGAATCATAACTCCCATAATGACATTCAAACACTGGCACCATTTATGAAATGATGACTGTAAGTTTCAATACTTTTTTAACCACAGGAACCTGGCCTTTATCACTTACGTAAATGTGTACTGTGTCCTTACCATTAATATTTCACAAAGAGGGATTTTTCACTCAGACATACTAATTTTGATTTTGAAGGAAGATGAGGGTTCAAAATTTCAGACAGTGACACAAAGCTGAAAATATTCAATCAATTGATCTCAAACTTTTATTTTGCTATATTTAAAGAATTTAGTGGACAATTCATCAGGGAGAAAACTGATGACTTTGTGATAACATTTCCCATAGCTGAAAACATCCTCTATCTTGTCTTACATCTTAATTGAAAAAATTGAGGGTTCAAATGCAGATGGGCTAAGAAAAGGCATGAGTCAAGTAAATAATGAAGAGTATTTATGTATGGAATTACCATGAATAGAAAACAACAGAATGAGAATTTATGTTTTGCGTTTCATGTCAGTTTTTACACTATACACATAAAGGTAAGAGGTGAGGGAAAATGCCTTATGTCCAGTAATGTCTTTATCAGCCAAACAATTTCCAGACCTATCAGACTTCAAGTTTCATAGGTATAAATCAAAGGTAAGTCTAATTATCTTATAAAATGCAATTTAAAAAAAAAAAAAAGTACAAGTGACTGGAATTGGGGTTACCGTAATTGTGATGAAATCCCTTTTTTTTTTCTGAAGTTACCTGGCAATGTGCATAAACTTGACTAGGAGTTCTACCCCTTTCCTTTGGGGACCACCTGCAGCATAAAAACCATGAACAAATTAGTACCGATCTAGAAAGTCTCAGCCAACAATAGAGGAGTTTTTAAATATTGTTAGGGTTGAAGCATAGTAGCATAGCTCTGGAAGAAAATCAGGGAGGCTGGTGGTAATTCTGGACTGGTGCTCTTTGTTTTTCTTCTTGCTGTTCAAGAGATGTAGAAACTTTCACTCACCCCAAACTGATCAAGCAGGCCAGTGGTATCCTGACATGTATTAGGAACAGCATTGCCAGAAGGCTGAGGAGGTGAACCTTTCCTTCTGCACCTGGAGCATTGTGTCCAGGTCTGTTTCTCAGTGCAAGAGACATGGACATTCTTGATTCTCTAACACATGTATATGAAGATGATTGGAGACAGAAGCACCCCATTTATGAGGAAAATCTGAGGGAACTTGTCCTGTTTAGCCTGGAAAATACTGAGAGAAGAGGATGGAGGTAAACTCTTCTCAGTGGTGCCAAGCAATAGGACAGAGGCAAGAGGCAGAAAATGATGCTGAGGAAGTTCGACCAGAATGTGAGGAAGAACTTCTTTACCATGCAGGTGAAAGTGCACTGGAACAGATTGTCCAGAGAGGATGTGAAGTCTCCTTTGCTGAAGATATTCAAAAGCTGCCTGACAAAATCCTGAACACTCTCTATGGGACTTTGTTTGTGCAGGGACGTTGGACCAGATGACCTCCAGTGGTCCCTTCCAGCCTTATCTGTTCTATGGCTCTGTGTATTCCATGACTGTCAAACACACAAATCCCTTTAAAATTAAATGTCAGCTAAAAGGCTGACAGCACACTCAAAGCACTTTGACCTGGGATGGGAATTAGGCAACTGTCTACCAATGTTTCTTTAAAGCCTGTCACTAGTCTTCACTCCAATTGTTCTTTCCCAAGGCACTAATGGAGCTGCAGAGGGGTAAGTAAACATAAAAGAGACAAGAGCTCATCTGCTTCATTATAAAATATGGCACAGCCTGGCAGAATAATGAATATGTTATTGTTTCATTGAGAACAACCAAATGTACCTGATTTAAAAGTGGATGGAAGGGAATAGTGGAAGAAGCAGCTTTTCATAATATTAAGCCCATGAGAATTTTTCCTTGTAAAAGTCATTTCTTCATTAAAACAGTAATTGAAATGGGACGTGCTGTTCAACAAGTTCAATGTTTTATATATGTCATCAAAATCCCACGACGTGTCTAAAAATGAAATTCATATTAATCACTGACGTCCTAATCCTCCTGATATAAGATCTATATTCAGGGATGTGTTCTCTTCTGAAACACCAGAATCAATTCTGAAAATTAGATTTTAGATTAGCTCTTTAGACAGTCTACTCATAGGCTCATCCATATGAAATTTGTTATGTGCTTTCACAGCATCTGGGGATAAAGAGCTTCTCACAGCGCTAGCATTTGTCATACATGGTTAGAAACCTAAGGTACCATTCATACACTTCACTTTGTAGTTCTTCTGAAAACATCAATCACAATCTGCCATCCTTTCCTACAGCGATTGGACAAGCCACTGTTCTGAACACAGCATAAACCTCAAGGTCATTTTTCCCTAATTATTTTGGTCTGCTCCAGAAACTTCATAAAAAGTTCATAAAAAGGCTTGTGAAAAAGACAGGCTTTTAAAAAGAGACATTTTACTATCTGACATCTTTACTTTCTGTGCATTGCTCTTTATTTGTTCTTTAGACTGCATTTTACAGCAAGGTGCAGATTCCAGTAATAAATCTGCATTAGAATTCCATCAAAACTACCATGTACATGTGTTTCACTATAAGCAGTAAAGGCACCAGAGCCTACCTTATTTTCTAATTCCTTTTTCTTTCAATCCACATTCTTTTGAAAGAAATTTTTAATACAGTTTCTCCTCACAATTCACAGTGACAATACAAGTAATAAGAATGTGTAATGTGTGAAAGAATCTTTCACTAGGTAATCTACAATACTGGGGAACATTTCAAATACATGCAGGAGATAGTCAAACCAATGGTTTCTTTTCAATGGAACAAGTTATGCTAGCAAAATACAAATCTTACAACCCATAAAACCCCATGAGATATACTTTATTGGACAGAAAATCCATAGCATTCCAAACTTCTTAGTCATGTTTTAAGGTCAAAATAACTCTATCCAAGTTTTACAAAGCAGAAATAGGTATAATGGCATTTCTGTTGTGTTCATATTTCTTTTGAAAGTAAATTCTTCTGCACTCTTTGCAGACGAAGCAGAAATGTGAATAATAAGACGTGAATTTACTCCCAAAATGTTTTAGCACCTTCAGTATGGCATTTGCAAAATCTGTATTGTCTTAATCACTTTCTTTACAGGCTTGCAAAAAATACCAAGTTCCATGCTTTCCACAAATGTGGAAAACTAATCAAATACAAAACCACACTGTGCACTGTATGGTTCCCATCTTGTTTGTAGTTTAAAGGATCAACTTGAACAAATATCAGCCCCATTTTGGCAGGATTTAGAAACTAACTCTCTCATGCATTTTTATGGAAACTTAATAGCGTGTGGATTCACAGATATTCCAGGTAAACTGCCAGCATCTGGGGATAAAGAGATTTTTCTTTGTTAAATATAATAGCCACTATGTACAAATACAGTCTTTACATCCCTCCAGAGCCACAAATTAGAGAAAATTTACTTATTCCATAAAACTGAGGTTTTTCTAATAAATTGCAAAGTACTTTTTATACTTTTTATTCTTCATCCGCCTTCAGTTTATTATAAGAATATAATTTATTATTATGAGGTCTTTGCCTGAATGCAATGAATCCTTGAACTGAAGACAGAACTGGAACCCCGGAAGCTAAAAAA
>VWYP01016949.1:51557-64468 GCA_013400435.1 Pycnonotus jocosus
AAAAAACCTCAAATCAAAACAAACAAAAAAAACCCCAAACAAAGTTCCATTAGCCAATTTTTTTTTTGTTTGCTTGTTTATTTGTTTTCCTTTACTGAAAATTATGGTTGCATTCCTCCCTTTAAAACCATTTCTCAGAAGCAGTGGCTAGAAATTTTCAGGAGATCTATTTGCTGGCATAACAGGTAGTACAGGCTAAACAGAGTGTGTCATTCATATTCCTACCATCAAAAAAAAATCTTTTCTTTTGTGCTTGCACAGTCCTGCACTATTATTTCTGGGTGGTCTCTCTAAGATGAGAATTGAAAGATATACAGGACAAAATAAAATAATAATAATAATAATAAAATACTGATCTCCAGAGTGACATTTAAAGTCAAAAATTTTATACCAGCAAAAAGCCATCTTTTGCCCCATGCTGTCAATTTGAAGAACAGTGATGTCAGTTGATTCTAGGCCACAAAATCCATGATAACAGTCCATTAAACTGTGAATTTCCTTCTCCCCACATACCTAAGTTAATTTATCCTGAGTTTCTGAGGATTTATACTCTGTCTTTCTACCTTTCTTTTCCATTTATATCACCATGAATACTTAGCACCTCCACTGCAGGGTGCCAGAGGGTATAAGAGCAGATGATAAGCATAGCAAAGAAGAAGGGAACTGAGCTAAAGAGAACACCAGAGGTTTATCGAGGGACTAGCAATCCATCTTGCCTCACAAACCACAGCCAGGGGTAGATATTTTTCTCTTGAAATTACATGTGTATGCGTCTGAAATAACTCATTTGAAACCTGCTCCCCCTGAACTAATCCTAATTGGAAAAGGGCATTGTTCAGTCTGCTGCCACACAAAACACACCAACAGAATCCTTCTTGATTCAGGCTGCCTTTGCCATGTCTTGCTCTGCATTTCAGTCGTCTGTGGAAGAGTCTTCCTAAAAGAAACTCATTCAAGCACATACTTAAGTTTTCACACCCTCTTAAACCATAATGGGAAAGCTTAAAATTAAGCTCTAAAGGTCAGATTTCCAAAGAAATCAATACGAGTTAGGCATCTCACCTTATTAAGCATTATTTGAAAATTCCATCTGTGCATTTTGGCAGCTAATTTTTTATCTGTGAGGATCTAGACCTAATTATTTTCCTGCTCTGGGATGACCTCAAAAAGTCTAGTGGTTAATTGTTTTCCTGATTTAGAGCATGAGCATTGTGACCCCTACATGATACTGAAACATTCTAGCAGAGTTAAGGACACTTTTGTGGATTTATGATGCTTAAAATGCAAATGTCAAACCTATTACAGAGATCTAGGGCCTGCAAAGAGGGTAAATAGTCATAGTTCCTTCAGTTGTGGTAGAAATGCATTGATTTTCATGAGTTGAAGGTCTGATTCAAATCCTTTAAAGCAGAATTAGTTATTATTGTATTTGCAAGCTGTGAGAATGTCACACAACTGGCTATACAACTGCAGCACATCTCGACATTTAGCTTTTGCCAGAAGTGCTGCTATTAAAAAATATGCATGCATGGTAGACCTGCTTCCCTGATGACTGGCTCATGTGAAATAAGACATTCAGGAAGGAACATGAGGGACATCAACAATCATTGTTTCACAAAGAAGAGAAACAACTGAGTTAAAATAGCCTCCAATCAAACATTTTAAAAGTATTAATTATTATTAGTTACAGAGAGGGAATACTAATTCAACTCACTACAATTTAGCTGTTACACTTTTCTGCACAAGAAATGTTGTCTGGTGACTTTGCACAGATATGCAAATACAAAAAGGTCCCCAGGCCTTTTGTATGCAGTTCTGAATTCTGCTGGAAGTGGTTGGTTTGTTTTTAAGCTGTGACAACGTCCTCTCCTCACACTCTCCCCCTTTGGGAAGAAGCAGTCTGGGTTTTCCCAACGCTTATGCATCTGCACAGCTTGAGTGGAACCTGATTCTTCATGAGTGTGTGAGGAGCTGAGAGGATCCAGTAACCTCTGCAGTAGGTAGATGAGCACTGTGTGAAGTCAGGAGACCTTTTTAAAAAAATGTATGTGTCCCTACATGGTATAAATAAATGCTTTTCCCCCATATATGCTGCCACTGAAAGCCTTTGCACTGGTGATCATGTGAGGGGGAAAGAAAAATAAAAGGGGGGGGGGAGCAGGCACTAAAGGATCCCTAAAGGATGTACAGCTCTTAGTTTTATACCACCTTATCCACATCCTCAGAAAATTAAGAGATCATGGAAGCAGAGGCAGACCCTCAGTCATGCAGCCTCTCCTGGAAGGCACCTGACCCAGTGGTGTAGAACCAGCCTTTAAAAATCACTTCCATCCTTAGGCTGTCTCTGATGAACACCTACAGTAGGTTGTTCATCACTGCATGCTTATCCAACACTTCATTTGCTCCACTTGGTTCAAAGGCAGTCATTTCCATCCTTAGAAGGCCAGTGAGTGCACAGATAAGACCTTTAGCACTCTGCCCCTCCACTACCTCAGAAACTCATACAGGACCACTCAGGGTAATTACTTTGAGAAAAACTGTTAAGTTTTCTTAACAATCTGTTCTCTGTCTTTTACATCAAAAATCTATAAAAATTTAACCAAAAATAAACCTTCTTTTTCTCTTCTTGCTAAGACAACAATGGCTGCACAACTGAATACTCCTCTAATGGGTTACAAGTTTAATTTTGAGAAACCTTGTGACAATAATGACAATGAAAAGAAAAAAACCTAAACACTAGCACATTTATATAATTATGAACAAATAATAACAGAGAAGCTTTAAAGAATCAGTAATGCAGCCAAATAGTCTGAAGAAAATATTTACACATCAAAAGGAATTATCTAAGTGTTCAAGATACTCTGCAGACCCAGTATAAAAGAAGCAAATCTAAATTCCCCTCTAAAATGCTCTGGTTAAGAGAATAGAAAAGTAATCAAGAACATGAACCTTGTTGGGTGAACTGGTATGTTGTAAATACAAAATTAACCACATGAAATCATGAAAATTCTCAGCAGCTTCTGTCTTCTGTTTAAAAAATTCTTACAGCTTGGTCACTTCTCCAGCTCCTTCAAAATGAAAATTTTTCGAAATCTCAGCTTTTCCCTTTGAAAGATGTTGCCACAAAAAGCTTCAAACTGTGACTTACAAACCGAAGGCAAGTGATCCTTCTCCAAATATATCATTAAATATGAAAACCAGAGACTTCTATAAGCTCCTTTTTCCAAGAAGAGGAAAGAACAGATAATTTTTTTCATTATGATTTTTACTGGGTTTGCAATTAGAAGGGCTACATAAAGTTGACAAAGCAGGAAGGAAATATGCCCAGTATTGCAGGACTTTAATGGAAGTGTTTATACCTCTTGCTGCTCTTTCCCTAGAAAATCATAGGAATGAGAGCAGAAGAAACAAGATTTGAGCATCTGAGTCACTCTCCATGCTAGACTGGTCCCATGGCTCACTCTCAGCCTTTATGTTCTCTTTATTTTTTGAAGATTGTTCAACCGGTCTGATGCCTTAAGTTTTAGCTTTCATGTTTTTCAGATTCTGTTCCGCCTAAGGGTGCAGTTCTGAGCCTCATACTAAGTACTAGTAAGCTCTCTTCACACAGCAGGAAGACAAAACAAATTCTTTTACTGCTGAAGACCAAAGATAGCTTTCAGATCCAAAAGCATAAACAGACTGAAGGGAGGAACAAGAAAGATAGGACATCATAACCTGAAGATGTAATTGGACAATTAAACCTGATATGCAAATAGACAAAAACTTATAAAAATGTAAAACTTTGTGACCACTCAACCATTTTGTGATCATTTTTAGTCCACCTTGGGAGTAGCCCTGGTCAGGCCCTGTCCTGCCCAAGGTGTATCCTAGAAACCTTTCAATAAATATCTACTTTATTCACTAGCTGTGTCTAGTCTCTGTTTCAAGTCAGCCTTCCTAAGGTATCAGGTCCATTAAAACTCTCTGCTTCAAGGGAATGTTCTCATTGGCTTGCAAGAAGCTAGGGATTTACATGAAAAAATATTCACAAAAGCATTCTCATCTGATTGCTGAACATGCCTATAGTTATTCCAGGTATTAATATTTTAAGATTCTTTTTCCCAGTAAAGCATTAATTAGTTAGTTCCTTGACAAAGTTTTTGATGATCAGGTAAAGGTGATATGTCTGGTTCCAACTGATCCAGCAAGACATTGCTAGTCTTCAGTATAATGGTCTGGGGTTTGTGAGGGTTTTTTTCCCCTATTTTTCTTCCTCAGTGTGCAGCCAGGTGATTGATAGAACATACTGAGCTGCTAAAAGGATGCATTTTCCTGGGTCATCTAAGCAGCATCACTATTAGCATAATGGGGCCAGCCCGGTGCTTCAGCGTAAAAATGAGTCATGTTTCATTTTGGAAAACATGCAAGAAAAGTACTAATAATGCCCTGCAGAAACACATAATGTGATTTTTATGAATCACACCTAGCAACTTATTGTGAGTTGGTAGCAGATGGATTTCTGATTAGGTTTCAGCTAATTTTGGAACCTCTCTACACTAAGAGATGTCCATTTAAAGCCTGATGAAATACACATGGGATGATCAAGTGCCAGGTGATACCAACAGTACTTGTAATTTGTCAAGTATTTCAGATGACCTAGAAGCAAGACCTTTACAGCAAGTGCCTTCTTTCTGCTTAAGAAATTTTACACTACTTTTCTGTTTTACCAGCTTCCCTGCTGGCTGCACTGTTAATCAGAAATAAATCCCTAAAATGTTACCCTAGATGTGTCTGCTGCCCTCCCCACAGAAGGATAAAATCTTTTCAATAAAGGGACTCAGTACAGATTGCAGATGGATAGATAAGCAACACCATCTTTATTCCAAGAAAAATTGATGCAGCATGAAAAAAATCAAATAAGTCATCCATTTCAAGTTGGTGGTGTCCTTTCAAAGCACAGGACTAAATCAGCTTAACAGCCTTTAGAAATTACTGCAAGCTCCCAGGATTTCCACATGGCATTTGCAAGACCATTTACCAGTTTTCTAATTGTAGCAAATTTAGTGGCTTTTTTTTTTTCTTTCCTTGCCTCACCCTATGAAAAACTTTCTATTTTTAACTCTGGATAATTTCTTTTCTAGTCTGTTTTTTTTCATCTGCACTCCTATTTTAATCTATTACTCTGATACTTTCTAAATTACTATTAAATCCCAATATGCAATTCACATACTTCTAAGTAAATTGCTTGCCTTAAAAATACAGATTTCCCTTGGTGCTTCAACACAGGAGCATCTCAAATACATAAAGATGACAAAGAACTCCAGTGCCCAAATTACCAGACTACAGGTGATATGCACAGCATTAAAAGCCTTGAATTTGTAGTTATATTTTATTCTGAATAGAGGAATAAAAACTGGCTGGCATCATCAAGCCTGAGAGTTATTGTGAGCATGAAGTGAGTTTTGAAACCTCGAGATAGAAGGTTTCCACAATTCCATTAAACTACGGAATTGAGTCAAAGATGTTCCCATTACTACTGCACTGATACAACAAAATGAAATATGGAGCTATTTCCACATATCTGTGCCATGATGAATGACAATATAAACGCAGATGTACCTAGAAAAACACAAAGTGCTGGAGTTATAGGCTGGATAGAAGTTACGGGAAAACTCTGATTCTTTTAGATAAGAAGTTTAAAAAATAAGAAAGGGGAAAATAATTATTCACCAGAATGTTCTTAATAAATTCCAAGGGATAGCAGATTGAAGCTGAAGATGTGTATTGCTCTACAAAGACTCATAGTACAGATAAAGAAGTCTGAGTGAAATTGTAATAAGTCATTGACTTAACTATTTCACTTCCCAATTGGAATTGTTTAAGCATTCTCAATATACCAAAAAATGCCCCATTAAAACTTAGATATTACATTTATTCAGGGGACTGGTTATGCAGATTAATGTTGATTGGTTTAAGAACAGAAAAAATGGCACAAAAGCTCAAGTTAATTTAATGTTAAACATGAAAAATTGAGCTCTCTAAGGGAAATGAGCTTTTAAAGAAAGAGATTTCTCCTCAGGCATTAGCTTGGCCATATTGCAAGCAATATCGTATTAAGATTGCATTTATGATATTAAAAAAAAATCTAAAGTAATTTGAATTTAATTTGAAACATAAGAAATAAAGCCTGTCACATTACTATTCATTGATTCATTGATTTTAATGCCTGAAGAAAAATTTCCAGTCACTTGTACTAACATCACAGGACACAGAACTCTGCACAATAATTTCTGCATCAAGTTTGCAATTTATAATAGAGCATTATAGGTATTATTTTGTATAAATCTGTTTTATTCTATGTCTTCAAAAAGGACCTCTAAAATTCTCAAATGATGATGCTATATCCCAAATTATAAATGTGATCCTATTATTATTATTCTAGCAGCGCTCAGAGGCCTGGGCTGAACTCATATCTTGACTGTGGTCAGCACAGTGCAAACATGCTACATAAAACCAATTTCTTTTTCAAAGAGAAGATTGGTATCCAGTGACAGAAAAAATAGAGGCATATGATTTAGCTGAAGGTCAGAGGCAGAACTGGAGACCTGCTCCTGTGTCCTAGCTACAGAATTACACTGCTATGGAGCAGAGTCATCTTCTCTCAAATGTTACCCATGTTTTCTTCCATTTATTGACTATTCAGGGCTTTTTTCCATTTACTGAATATTTATTGCTGTTAATTTTTACATCTCCCAAAAATTGCTGTTGTGGTTCTGGTTTTTAAAGAATAATGAAAATATTAAAAGTCTGCAAATTATGGGCAGTCTGAAATGGCAGGCTGGACAAATGCTGGTCTCAGAGGTACACTTATGAGAGGCCTAGCCTCTTCTATTTACACTGCTTGGCGAGCTCTGTTCCAATGCTGACAGAGAAGTGTGGTGTGGCACTTTTTGTGCCATCATCAGATTTGTGATTGTATCAACTACTACTGCAGAAATAGCTGACAAATTAGCTATACTGGTTTTCTTCTTGTCCTCAGTGTTATTGCTCAGCCTATTTCACACTATCTTTCAACAGGATGTTCAAAATCTTGAATATCATACATCCAGTTCATGAATCAGTCACCCTTAACCAGTCTACAACAATTGTCTCAACAAGAAATAGTTCAGTCTAAATTGTATTTTTATAATAAAAAAAATTCATTAATAAATCATTATAATACACTGAGCAAGAAATAAAGGGAGAGAAGAATAATCACATTTGTTTCAATTATTCATATTTGTATGACATGAAAAGATTGTGCACTGCTGAAACACAATAAGGCCTGACAAAAGGCAGCCTAGTGCACAGGCAGCAGCTTTCCAACCAGGAGAACACATCCAGGTCTCCCTGTTGGCTGCAGACACAAGTTGTGTCAGTTTTGTTTCTGCACATCTGTGACAGCTGCCACTGAGTACAGTGTGTGTGCACCTACATGGTTTCCTCTGGAGCCACGTGTTAGGGGACAAATGAGGGACTGGACAAGAGGATGGCTTAAAAGGGAAAAAGAACAGATCTAGATTAGGTATTAGGAAGGAATTCTTTATTGTGAGTGTGGTGAAATGCTGCAATAGGTTGTCCAGAGAAGCTGAGGATGGCCCACCCCTGAAAGTGTTCAAGGCCTGGCTGGCTGAAGCTTTGAGCAGCTGGAAGGTGTTCCCTGCCTGTGGCAGGGAGCTGGAATTTGATGACATTTAAGGTTCCTTCCAACCTAAATGAATCTATCATTCTATGAAAGGTGAGCAAAAGAATGCTAAAATTGCAACAGAAGTCTATACTTTGACATTTCTAAGGAACAGCACATAAAAGACTATTGTAATAGGGTAAAAAAAATATTTTAATGATGACTTAAATTAGTAATCACAGGAAAATGCAGAATAAACTTTTATATTTCGAACTATTAGCTATGTGGCCATGGCAGAATAGAACTAGGTAATAAGTCACAATGAATTTTTTTGTTATGATTATATCATAAGAAAAGAGAACATAATGTAAATATATTATAACCTAATATAGACTCAATGAATGTTTAAAGCATATAAAAACTAATTTTAAGGGCCTAGGGGTTAGTAAGTAAAAGAATTTGCAGCAATTGTGTATTTTGTCAAAATTAGTCTGCAGAAACAGAATGAAAAATTCAAGTCAGGTATTGTGGTTTTAAATTTAGGAAATTGCAGGGTTGAGGTAATTTCATATAATAAATCTATTACATGATGTATAATATATTCAGGCATGTCTGTCTATGCTCACAGGCTTTGGGCATGTATCTGTGTGTTTGTGTGTGGGCACACTTTACAGATGAGTGATCTAGGTTTTCTTCTTTGTATACAATCCATATCTACAAAGAATGATCAATTCAGATACAAGGTTTGTTTATCTGTCATACCTACACAAAAGTTGGTAATTTTTTCAATTTCTAACATGATTAAATTCTGAGCCTGGAACTTCCATAGTATCTCAATTCAGATAGAAAATGGATGTTCAGTTTTGGGGTAAAGTTGAGGCTCTGAAATCAGTAAGCCTAAGACTTCATTACTTGCATTCAGTTTCTACCTCAGGCTGGCATTTTACAGCAGCTAATGTCTGAGATGATTGAATTGAAAAGCAATTCTCCTTTAACACATAATTCATGCGGGATTTTATACACATCCATTTTTAACAAACGGAAACCAATTACTGAGTGCATTATTATTTTGTAAAGCATAGCATGTATTAGGAAAAAAACTAAACAGATTTACAGTGCTTTAGATGGGAAAAAATATGACTACTGGTGAGGGATTTCAAAACTTTCCCATTACTTCCCTTTATAGTCCAGTTAAACTCAGTGGAAAGAAATGAACTGATTTTTATGGTAACTGAATATGAACAGCATATGTTCATTAACTCTTTGGAGTACTGGCAGTTTTTAATTTGTTTCTTTCTTCAAATTAAATATAAAAAATAATTATATCCTCTCTCTTTCTATCTTGCTATGGCACAGTGAATATAATGAAAATGGAGTTTGTGTTGTCCCTTGCTTTCCTCATCTCTGGAGAGTGAATGTATGTTAATCAGTGACAGCAGATGCAGTGCAAGTGGGCTGGGTTTTGAGGAAATGTAAATCAGGTGCAAATCAACTTAAAGCAATAAAGCTATGCCAATTTATACCAGCTGAAAAGCACTACTGTATTTTTAAATTGTTACTAAGAAATCAAAAGTAGTTTCTGAAAATTGGATAAACAATAATTACACTCTGCTCAGGTTTTAATTAATGTAAAAATCTGGCTTGTAGATTAATTAATGCTTTTCTTTGACATTGTAGTGTTTTGGGATAAAATAGCTGCTTTCCTGTCAGTTCTTATGCAAAGTTACAAGGCAGGCTACAAAAGAACCTCAGAATCTAGTGATTCAAAAGTACATATATATATTAGGACATTTTTTCACTGATTTTTATTGTATAGTGAAAATGTAATTTTCTGGCCTTTAAAGTAATTCATAGTATCATGGAACTGCTAAGACTGGAAAAGGCCTCCAAGATCATTGAGTCCAATTATTTAAATTACTCTCTAGAGTACAAAGCCAAAGTTTGCTGATATGACAAAGCAGGAAAGAACATGAAAACAATGATACAGGAAGGTTCGAGGATATAATCCCCATAATCTACATGATAATTATGTTGACATCTTATTCTCCATTAATAAAAACTAGAATAACTTATTTTATTGAAATGCTATCTCCAAAACTGTTTGTAAATGTATTACCACGGAAAATGGATCTTCCTTTTAATTCTGTTTTTTGAGACTGAATGCTCTTCTAGGTAACCACAACTACTTTAATAACCATGACCTTCTTTCTGTATCACAATAAAGCAGTAACACTTTTCATAATGAACAGTTCATTTTGGATAAGTTGTTCATTATAAAACTGAGGAAAACATATATTACTGAGAAAGCGAGAATATAAAATACTTGTCAAATGTAAAACCTTACAAATTTTCTTTTGGGAAAGTATATAGAGGATTTTCAGAATGTTGAATTCTTAGCTGTAGGCAAAAGAAATAGCTCATTCTGTTTGAAGAGTGGTGGCACATACTGCATAGACAATCAATTATAATTGGCATTTGGTTAGGAGTTTCCACTGAGTAGATGAGCACTTTATATTGTCAGTTGTTGATCAATTCTTTCTGTGAATCTAACTCAAAGACTGCATTTTTGTTCTAACTTCCTTCTAGATGCAAGCAGCTTGCTATAATTAAAATGAAGGAGCAATCCTAGTTATTGTTCCCTATTATTAATGCAGTGAAGTTTTTGGTTTATTTCCATGCCAGTGCCTGTGCTCTCAATGGTGTGACAAAAGTGTAGACTTTTGCACTTTCTGAAAGTATATAAAAACTTTCAGAACTTCACTGTGTAATGACACAACACAGCCTATGAAATGACAAAAAATCAAGGTTTTTCAGCTATGTTTCAGATCAGTAGTGTCAGTATGAACAAGCCACATAGGGGAAAATATTCAAACTTAAATGTCAATGAAGTAATGCTGGCCACTGCTGTAACTTTCTGTTAGGTACTTTGGTGCCTGCATTTAGACATTCTGGTTTGAAAAGGTTGTCTTTAACCTCCAGCTATTGTAAATTCACCTTTCATCTGAGTTTGCCTTCACAGAAGTAAATAAGAATGTTTCTGTTGATAGAAGGACATTAAGAGCAATCCATGTACAAGATAGATTTCATAACAGGTTTCTATTTTTGCCTGAACTTTTTTACCAATTAAAAATAATACTATAATAGGAAGAGTAACATTTTCCTGCCCTTCATTACGAGATATGAACAAACAGGGAAATCCAAAAAAACCCATTACAGATCTATTAATAATAAAGCTTTGGTGTTTTGAGCTCTGATTGTGGTCTTGATGAACTTCATCAACCTGTGTCTTAAAACAAATGACAAGTTTTATCCACATTGTTTTGTTGTGTATCCTGATGGAATACAGCTCCAGCTGTTTTCCTCCAGCTTGCAGAAACTTGTTTTATCTATATTTTTTAACACAGAAAAGTCCCTTTTCCTTATCTGGTATTAATCTTCTGTATGACTGCTCAAGATTCATTTGTTCCTTTTTCAACCATAATATTAGCTTTCCTTCTTTTTTTATCCTCAAATCATGCACAAAACTGCTGAGGAAGTCTTAGCACATCTTTGCACAAGACAGAATACTTGTTGTGTTGGAAACTAACAGGTTACATCACAGATTTCCATTTGTCTGTTTCACCTTTGGAACATATGGACTGCTTTGCTTCAACATATTGTTATGAAGAACTTCAACCCTAGGAAAACAAAATTTTAGCATAAAAAATATCTGTTGATACAGAACTAGTATAATAAATTATTTTGATTGAAAAATTATGTTCTTGAAGAACATAAAGGTCAATATTTTTATTCTGTTTTATACAGAAAGATCACATATGCTCCGCCATTACCCCCTCCAGTTACAGAATAGCATTTTTCATCGAGCTTACTCTGAAGATTGCAATCCTTTTTCAAGCATTGGTTTCCCATAATAACCAGCCAACAAAATAGATTTTTAAAAGAAAACAGAAAAAAATTTTTTTTCTACACATCAGAGCTTTTTGTCATCAAAAGACAACTGTAGTTGTATTCCACAAGTGGATGCTATAGCAGGACTGGAATGTGAATGCACTTCAGTGAACAACGTAAAAGAAAGGAACTTTTTCTCAGACCAGCTTGTTATCTGCCATTCCCTTCCATACAAATGCAGACCTAGGCTGGAAGGCAACATAACATCATTAGAAAGGACTTTGATGTGTTACTGAGAGCAGAGTAGAAGGTGAAAATCACCTCTCTCGACCCGCTGGGCACTCTTTGGGTGCAGCCCAGGACACGGTTGGCTTTCTGGGTCACCAGCACACATTTCTGGCTCATGTCAAGCTTCTTATCAACCAGCAACCTCAAGTCTTTTGCCTCAGGGCTGCTCTCATCAGCACACTAAAGTCCTTTCTACTCTCAAGCAGTAACATTCCTAGCTGCTTTATAAGCCTTCCTGAATAAAAGGTCTAACAGAGTAGAGATTTTCAGCATCAGCAACATCTGTGAGCACAGAAAGCTGTTTGGTATTGCTTTCTACCTCTTCTAGAGGATGGTGAGCCTGAGTTTGAGAGAGAAGTTTTTGTAGCAGGAAGGTAATTGGAGGTAGTAAGTAAAGATTGCTGCATGATTAAAATATTCAGTGAATGCATTTACTTTTAGTCCAGGACTTAGGCTGTGATTACAGTGGTAAATTACACATATTTGGGATCATTTCCTGGCACTGAAGACAGCTGGGCATGGAGTGGCCTCTGTCTACACTATTAAATTCTCTTTTCCTCACCATTTTCCAGCCATGTTCAGGGTTTGCACAGAAAGTGTCCAAGACAGAGCCATTAAAGAGATTTTTCCAACAGTTGAACAGTTTAAACAATCAAGTTCCAGTGTCCAAGAACTATTCACTTTCTTAACAGTTTAACACATTAGTTTTATTTTATTGTATATATTTACTATAAAGGGTCAAATTCCTCTTCCTGCTCTGCATAGGAGCTGAGAACAGCAACTAACAATTAGAAGAGGTTTTGTTTAGGTCAGGAAGCTAACTGGGTTTGTTTTTCCAGGTTTTTTTTGCAAAGGAGGCAAAAAAAAAAAAAAAAAAAGGCAAAAGAAACATAGAGATTTAGCCTCTTTCTTTCAGGCACAAAAGAAAATAACAACACACAAAACTTAGTCCAGACCAAAAGTTGATATAGCTCAGTATCCTTCCTGAGAAGTTGGCTAACTGCTGACATCTGTGAAATGGGATGAGAAGAAAATAATGATGGTTATTTTTGGAATATGTTTTCATATTCTGCTACAAAAAAAAAAAAAA
>VWYP01016949.1:64506-88719 GCA_013400435.1 Pycnonotus jocosus
AAAAAAAAGGAAAAATAGTCAGATACAGCATGGGAAGTAAAAAGGTTGCTACTTGAATAGTAAAATAAAGGAATTTTTTTTTTCTTAATGAATGTTGTGTATTATGCCCCCATTTGAAATATCCCAAGCTATGGAAGGGCTAATATAGAAATTATAGAAATTATGTATGTGTCCCAGATTCTCCAAAGCATTCTCCTGTGATGTGTTTTGTCTCCTTCTAAGCTATGTGCTTACTAGTTGATTGATGCATGGTGAGCCAGCCTTGCAGGGACAGATGTTGTTCTCTGTCAATGAGGATACTAATTTCTTCTTTTCAATACCAATTTTTACTGATCTTGCAATTTGCTTGACACCTCTGTTAGATTATATTGGGATTTAACCCTAAATTCAAAAGGTCTTTGGAAAAGATTGACTGGCAGAGGAACAGATGGTCTGCAATTCAGGCAAAAAGTATCATCTTCAAAAAAGTTAATTGAACATAATCATCTAGATATAGTCATAATCCCTTTCCTTTATATACACATATTCAGAAATAGTTTTGTAGGTGCTTCTATTTGCATACAATCCATTAGGTTGGTATGTTAACTGAGGATTCTTCATAGCTTTGCAAATAATATACGTGATTTCAAGCTAATAAATAATCCATTTAACTAAAAAAATAAAATAGAAAAACAGCCATTATTTTCTCTGTGTATGACAGGCTGAAAACAGAGTTAATAGGCTGCCATGTTTGGTATTTTGGAGACAGCAATAGGGTCATATATGTCCTGTCAAGAAAGTTTTCCTGTGGTTGCAATTGATATGCTAGCAGCCTTGTGGAAAGAAGCAACTGTCACTCCCCTATACCCACTTCAATAATACTGAAGTGAATGGGATGACTCCTACCACCTTCAAAATTATCTGAATTTTGGCACGTTTTCAAAGCTGTTTACTCCCATCAAATAATAAAGTTCTAGGATCAAGGTAGGTCTTACTTCTGCTCAGGAGTTACCCCTCCGAGTCCTGCTTGCTCCCTAATTAAGTAGGTTTCCTGGTCACAGCCTTCCCAGTGTGGCAATGAGACCCCAGTGGAAGTTCTCCCACATACTTCCTTGAAAAGGAATGCAGGGACTGGGAGGTTACTGGGGTGTGCTGTAGTATGTCTGGATGACCAAAGAATAAGGACATTGCATTCTGGCACATTCCAGAAAGGAGAGAATTGCTGCCAGCTGCTATAGATACAGCCTGGGGTGCACTCACACCTTGCTTACTCTTAGAGGCACAGGCTGGACCTTTGCACTGAGAAACACTTCAAATGATCTACTCATTTAAAACACCATTCATATTACCTCTTTATTGTTTTTCCAACCAATTTTACATCCACATGCAGGTAATATATTAGAGTATTGAGCTCTTATTGACCACAACACAGCTGCCTAACTTAAATGTATACAGTTGCACTTATTGTTTTATTTCTAAAACCAAAATATTCAGAATCCATAATACACAATCTGCATATTTGAAACTAATAAACTATATCGTTTTTCCCAGCTAACAAAACAATGCTATATAGTGTCTATGGGTTTGCCATACAAAAATGGAAAACCTTTGACTCAGTGCTGATTTAGTCACAGTTCATTCACTAGGCAGCTTTCTCAGGCTTAATTTTTTCTTGCTTGCAGTTCTGGAGAGCTGAACACTTTAATTTAGTCAATACCATGGATTTTGGGGAAGGGGGATTACACTTAAGAGAAGAAATAATTCATACTTACATGGGAAAACACTGTAAGAGACCATTAGTTATGTATTCCTTCAAATAAATAAATTTTGAACATAATTACAAAACACAAGACATTAAAAGACAAGGCATTGCAAACATGAATATATGAGACTGAAAAACATGTTCAGGAATGTTTTGTGCACTTTGAACATTTTACATTAGCTGCACAATGATTTTTCCATCCTGATAAACTCTAGTAAACTGCAAAATTCCCACCTCATTTACTTATCTTCTCAACTGAACTGAAGAAGAAAAATAATTTAAAGGGCAGTAAACTTTGAAAATATGCTGTATTGAATTTGCTGCCATTTTAAATACAAAGAAATTAAGGCAGTATGTGTCCTGGCTAGATTGCTAATCACATATATAGGTGCAGGCAGAACTTTTCCTATCAGAGGTGTTGTCACAAGGACACTAGATTACCTCTTTTTCAGACCTCTTGGAAATAAATTATCAGAACCAGGTACCACTACTTTATTGTTCAGTGTGTCCTGAGAAGCAGATGCAGTAAATTCTACTTCTGTGACCTTTTCAGTATTCTGTATTTTGACTGAGTGTCCATTCTAGTCACAGGTTGCTGAGGTCACAATCAGAAGAAGATAGGAATGGCAAGCGAATCAAATTACAGAATACTAAAAAGGTCAGAGTAGTACCATTTATATTACCCTTCACAGAACAGATGAGGCAGAAAAAGTTGTACCTCTGTCTCACAACAAAAGTTATAATGATTCAGGAAATAGCACCAGTGACAAATTCTCATTTGTGCCAAGAACCTGCACTGTAAAGAAATAGCTATAATATCCAATGTTCACATTTGAAAGTATGATCCTGTTGTGTTTAAAAATTGAGTTTTTTGGAAGTTCTGTTTTGCAATAGAATCTTTCTTTTCAGAAATAAACATGAATAAAAGTCTTCTGAAAAGAATTTTAAAATTAAGTTCAACTAAACCAAATAAACTGGTGTTTCTATATCCATGTCATGACTTTTTCCACTGTATTTTATACATATTGAGGCTGGATGCACTATGTTTTATAAAAGGTTGTGGATTTTAATTGAAATTCTCAGGTAGCAAACAGTCCCCTTAGAAATTAAAAGAAAAAAAATCACTGCAAAATTTTTCTAGTGTACTGTTGGATTTATATTGATCAGTAATGTAATTAGGACTTGTATGCAGTCAGCAAATCTTTTTTGTTTAAAACCATTCTTCCTTGTCCTATCACTACTCATCCATGCTAAAAGTTGTTCTTCCTCTTTTTTTTAAGTCCCATCTAAATATTGGAAGGCTATAATCTCTTCTCCAGGCTGAGCAACCCCAAACCCCTCAGCTTGTCATTGTAGGAGAAATGTGCAATCCTTCTCGTCACCTTCATGGCCCTACTCTGGGCCTGCTCCAAGGTGTCCACATCTCTTTTGTGCTGAGGATCCCAGATTTGGACACCACATTCCAGGTGGGGTCTCACAAGGGCAGGGTAGAGCAGGAGAATCACCTCCCTTGACTCGCTGGCCNCTTCTCGTCACCTTCATGGCCCTACTCTGGGCCTGCTCCAAGGTGTCCACATCTCTTTTGTGCTGAGGATCCCAGATTTGGACACCACATTCCAGGTGGGTTCTCACAAGGGCAGAGTAGAGCAGGAGAATCACCTCCCTTGACCTGCTGGCCACTCCTCTTTTTGAAGCCCAGAATGTGGTTGGGCTTTTGGACAGCAACTGCACACCATTATTGTATTGTCTGTTTACCACCCAGACTCTCGAAAGCAGCTTATAAGTTAAATGTGGAAAAAAAACAACCAAAAAATGCCAAACCTGCCTTCAGCATGCAGTGAGCATCAGCTATGAAGGCTTAACAGACTTAATGTCCAGGCAGTCTTACATAAAATATTACACTTTAAATTGCAATAGTGGTTAGTATCCAAATAATGAAAAAGAAAATTCTCTTACCAGGATAGTAAAGTTTTCTTAAACATCCTCAAGAATTTACTAAGCCACTTATATCTAGTCAGCGTAATTCAACATCCACTTAAATAATCAACAAAGTTAACTTAAAAAGTAGTTTTCTACATTAAGCAGTTGGCTGCTTGACATAATGAATATACATAAATCAAAATTTTAAAAAATACTCTCTTTTTTTGGTTATTGTTGTTTGACATTTATATCCACCATTGCTTTTCAACCACTAGGTCTTGGCACCCATGGGGTTTAGGAAAAAAAAAAAAGCAATCAGTAGGATCTCAAGAGATTGAAAATGTTATTATAATCCATGACAAAGAAAAAAATGACACCACAATCCCCACATAGCCCCATTCTTCAAGGTCAAATATTCTCTGCCATAAATAAATTATAAAGGCTTCTCAGAAATTATGGTTTCGTCCATGGTTTTCTCATAAAAATAAGAATGTCAGGAACATACTATTTGTTTCTTTTTCATTTCAAACTGAGAAGATACTAATTTACTTATGCATCAGTTTATCTACAGTTCTACATTGTCACAATATTACTCTGGGCATACCCACAGGGTGAGATGATTATGGAAGAAGTTTCAGTCCTCTGAAAGTCAAATCTACATGAACACATTGTGCACTCTTTCCCAGTAATGCCTGTCAATGCTTTTTCTATCTCTGCTGGTTTTTGTTTTCCCTTGTTTCATCCTTCTAATGAAGTCTCCAGTTGTTGTTGGAACATCTCATATGTAATAAAGAGATTTCATTTTTCCATGAGGGATGTTAAGTCCTTTTTTTATTTCTTCATGCAAAGCAACCACCTCTTTCTTGTTTTTTGGCTCATATTACTCCTAATAAAGAAATACCATTAATTTGTTTCCAAACTATGTTTCTCACTTTGTTTTATAATTATTATGAATATATACTTTTCAATCTGTATTACTCTACAGCAGTATATAGGGAAATCTTCTTTCAGAGGGGAAACAAAAAGCAATTTTCCTCTACAAGAGTTTCCATGTTATGTGATTCATAAACCTATCCCTTAGCAACTGACATCAAGATTTATCACAGCCAAATGAAACATGGCTAGATGTATCAAATCTTCTTTGTATGTTACTCAGAAATTTCAAATAAATAAGCAAAATAATGTATTTATATTTGAGAATTTCTTACATATGTACACATAACCAAACTGAATTACTGAAATACTTCAAGAGCAGTTTATGAAATAGCCCATGAAAACACATAAATAGATAGTTCGCTTGTTCCTCAGTTTGGAAATCTAGTCACGTACCTTGACAAATACTGATTAAATATCACAAAGTTTTTAGATTCTGAAGATGCTATAGATCAATTTAACCAGCTTTAGTTGGTTTAACAATGACTAGAGAAAAAAAAAAAAAAAAAAAAAAAAAAAACACAAACAAAAAAAACCCCAAAAAACCCAAACCTTTAAAGAAATAAAAGTCTTCCAGACTATTTATGCCATGTATGTGAGTGGGTGTATTTGACATCTGTGCACAGCAATACAAATCCTGAAGAACAATTTATAGTACAGCAATTCCAATTTCCCACTACCTGGGAGATATATCACTACTACAAAAACATATTCACCTGAAAATCTGAAGTTCATTAGCTTTACAAATACAAACTAGAAACCAACCAGTTAATAACACCAGGTTTGCTTTGCATCCTGATCACTCAGCAATGTTTGAAACCATGTAGAAGTTCAGGGTGAATACACAAAACAAGATATCTAAATGTTGACTGTGCCTGGCTTTTCAAATGCCACAGTCCAGCAGTTTCAGCATTCATAAAACAAAGCTAATCTGGGGAGATGATGTTTTCTCCTGATTATCCTCCAATCCTCTTAAAGTCAAATCCCCTCTCAGGTAAAATGTCACTGAAAGTAATATCATTATAACATGATTTGTAATTTCATGGAAAGTCTCTGATTTTATAACTGAATAGGTTTAATAAAACTAAACTGATGTTGAGGTCGCAGCTAGTGAATACATGTGCTGGCATGGAGGCAAGGGGAAATAGAACATGATCTCAAAATGCTGATGTGACAATTGGACTGTGCAAGAAATCTAAGGTCACAAATCAGCACCTGGTGCTTCTGGTCAACACCTCAGGTATATTTGAAACCCCCACTAAATTGAGCTGGAATTACAATATTGCAGATTTCTCTGGTTTCCCCTCTCTGCACCAAGCTGCCTGCACCATTGATCTGTATTCCTACATCCCAGTTTCAATCAGCAGGTAGGACAACTAGTATTCACCCTGACAGAACTAGCATCCCTAGATATACAACCATGATTTTACATGCCCAGCTTCTCAAATTACTACCAGTAAAGGAGATGTTTGAGAGCAGATGCCACCATGGTCCTATGTTCCTCCCAGTGGTGACATGTCTTGGGCAGTGTGTGGTGTTCACAAACAAATTTCAGTCTTCTAACTCTGGAGCAGCAGAGATATAGAAATTTGGGGATTATAAGCTGGGGATCAGAAGCTGACAGTGAAACACCTGCAGGGATGCAAAGCAGTGCAATGTGTTCACTGATCAGAAAGTGGAGCATCCTTTTCTCCATTCATCCAGTGTCAAATATTTTTGCCCTATATTATGGGTAATTTTCCATCCCTCCAGTGTTCTCTGGAGCAACATAAAGACCGATTCTTGTTGAAGAATCTATATGGAAAGCCAAGGTATTATTTTGACAAAGGAATACAAAGCAGTATTTTATCTAGTTGAAGGATTTAATTGAAGTGGGTTTTTTTTTAAGATTACATTGTTCATATGGGAGGAATGCCTGAGATTTAGAGACTGACATCCACTCTGCCCTGTTATGCTATGCTGGTACTTAAGTCTCTTGTTAAAATCCAGTGAAGCTGGAAAATGAGAGAAATAAAAGAAAATTACAACATAGTGTAAAATTCCTTACTGATTTCAGAGGCCATTTGAAGCTATGTTTTGCAGCTTATATGTATATTTAAAAGCCCCACAGTCATTTCTTAAAATAAAATACGTGTTAAAAATGAGGAGAAAAAGAAGAGAAGATATAGCTCTTCAAGGCTTCTATTTTATGGATTCAGATGAGTTTATCCTTTAAGGAAAACACAAAAACTAATTCTCCTGACTGATATTTTATTATTCTAAGTTTCATGTGAATTTCTGTAAATGAAAAGTAGTAGTGTTCCTATTATTTTTCTTAGCTGTTTCTCTTTTACTTTTGACTTCTGGTATTTAATTCCCTTGAGTGTTCTCTTCAGTCTTGCTTGTGACCATTGTCCAGGTTTACTGGACACACGTTTGTCCATCGATGAAGTCACTTCATCATAGTCTCCCACAATGGAGTGGCTACATCAGTGGGCAAAGGAAATTCTTTATCTCGACTTTCTGGACTTCTGTAAAGATTTTTACATGGTTCTCCACATCATCCTTCACTCTAAATTAGAGAGAGATGGATTTGATGGGAGGGCTGTTAGATGGATAATAAAATGATTGGACAATCTCATCCAGGAGGAAGCAGTCAATGGCTCACCATCCCAGTGAGCATCAATGGCAGGTGGTGTCCCTCAGGGACAGAAATGAGATCAGTGCTATTTAATATCTTCATTAAGGATGTACAAGATCGAGTGCAGCCTCAGCAAATTTGGATATTACACCAAGTTAAGTTGTCCAGTTGACACACCTGAAGGGAGGAAAGCCATCCAGAGGGATCTGGACAAGCTTGAGGAGTGGGCCCATGGGAATCTCTTGAGGTTTAAATAAGATAAGTGTACTGTCTTGCACCTGGGTCAAGGCAATGCTCAGTATCAGTAAAGGCTGGAGGATGAGCAGATGGAGAGCAACCTGGCTGAGAAGGACTTGGAGGTGCTGGTGGATGAGAAGCTGGACATGCCGAGACAGCATGGGCTTGCAGCCAAAAAGGCCAAACCTCTCTGGGCTGCATCAAAAGCAACATGGCCAGTGGGGTGAAGGAGGGGACTCTGTCCCTCTGCTCTGCTCTGGTGAGACCCCATTTAGTGTGCTACATCCAGCTCTGGAGTCCCCAGAACACCAAAAACATTGACTTGTCAGAGTCTTTGTAGACCATTTCAATAATTTTTGTACCTAATCCTTTTTTTGCTTTGCACTGTACAGATTTCCTACACTAATTTTAGCCATGCTGGCCAGTTTTGTGGGAAGAGTGAGACGTAACAAGCCATTTCCTCATTCCTGATTTCTCACTGGTAAATACTTAGAAATACAAGCAAGACCAGTTTGTCTCTCTGTGAGAGTTTTCCTGCACACTGTACAAATAAGCATGAAAGAAAACCTCACTAACTTCTTGTACCTTCTCCTTGCTTCTATCCAAACTTTAATTGTTCTCCCTTTCATTTTTGTTCTTGCTTTTGCACTGTTTTCAAAAACATTTATTCTTTCCCCTTTTCTCTCCATTTTGCACTTGAAATTTTACTTCTTTCCCCATTTATTTTCTGCCACTTTTCTTATATATTTTGTTCTTTCTACCTATCAGATATTCTTTTTCATATCTTTCATTTTAAAGGTTCATTTAAAGCACTGTTTTTACATTTTGATAAGACTTTTTTTTCATGGTGTTATGTGATAAGAGTGTCATAAAAGAATGTTGTGAATTTTTGTGTTATCTATTCCATGGTTCTGGGTTCAAATTTACAATTTTGACAACAATCCAGGTTGTTCCTCCTACAACTTTAAAAATAATTGAAAAAAAATGCAAGAATTGAAAAATAATTGAAAATAATTGAATAATTAAAAATTGAAATTTTTTTCTTACTGTTGTAAACAATTCTGACTTAAAAGAAAAGAAGGATGAAATGTTAAAAAATCCTTTCTGATATTTATTTGCTATTTTTTTTCCACAAGGATCAAACTCTCAACTCTTTAATTCTTAATAAGGCATTAGAATATTAGTCTAACTGAGACCTTGATTTCTTTGCAGCTGTATCTAAATTGGAGAAAATATTTTGCAAGACTTAGAGCTTTTTTGCCCCACAAACCCCAGGACCCAATAATTTCTTTGCAGTTGCATAAACATAAATAATAATTTTATAAACAGTAAGTGACCTTCTCTTCTACATTTTCATATTAGACTCTGTAAGTGAATGCTTAAGTCCTTTAGCTTTGGCAGCAAAATATTACCTTGAAATTGGCATTGTAAAATGTTTGCAGATACATTCTGATCTGGGGGAAATTTATAACCAACAGTTATTTTTCATCCAGCTCCACTATACTACAGATAGCTTTAACAAAGTAAACCATAACACGCATAAAAGGAGATAAGAACGCAGTAATGATTAAAAAAGTGACTGGAGCATGGACTGTACAGAAACTTTCCATCCTTCTTGAATGTCAACACTGTGCTGCAGTCATGCTTAGTACCGCAATAATATTACAGCACTGCAAAATATATTACCTTTACCTAACAATGTAAAATGTCATAGTGCATGAGAGATCAGGAAAAGTTACAGACAGTCTAGGTGCAGCCTGTAATGGTTGTGAAGCTAACTTTGGGCAGATTTTTAAACATGAAAAGAAAAAGAAGCAGTTCCATGACTTCCCATTAAAAATAATGTGGTGTCATTTGCAGGAAAAGATCAAGTACAATACATGTAATCTGTGATTCTATAACGTAGACAGAAAAAAACCCTAAAACAAAAAAAACAAACATAGAAGCAAAAAAAAAGCAAAAAAACCCAAAAACAACAACTAAAACCCAACCAAGCAGACTAACAAAAAACCCACACAAAACCAGAAAAAGAAACAAAGAAAACCACCCCAAATCCCCAAAAAGCCAAACCGGAGCCCAAAGAAAAGCACAAAAACCACCCTTTGCCTAGAATCACAATGAGAATAAGTCCTGAGTACTGAATGTTCCTTCTCTTTTGTGTTAATTTAATTGGGTTTTTCCTCAATGAATTTCTAGTTATATGGATATCACAAACCAGTTCAAGTACTGGTTATATCATACAACACAATTTAATTTAGTTAGCATACAATAACTTAAAAGGTAAAACCTGTGCTTTAAAATACAGCATCCTGAAACAGAGAGATACTAATCCCTCCTTTTCCACCAATATATGCTGTGAGTAGGGGTTGTGTAAATTTATGTCACGTTGGCACCATTTTGTTTCCATAAAAGCTGACAGAAAAAGCTTAGTCAGAAGGGGCAAAGAACCCTGCTTTAGCTCTATTGACTACAGGGAGCTTATATCGAGGAAGAATTTGAAGTTAATAAGAGCTACATGCACATATCAAAGACAGACCCCCTTAAGCATACTGTTAAGGCAGGAGTGTGCTCAACTATAATGGCATTATAAAGCTACGCCATAAAAGCAGTCACCCCACTGACTAACATGAAATATTAGGTTGGTGGGATAAATCACATCTTATGCTTAATTCACTGGTAAATTGCATTAGAGGTGTACAGTGTGGGAGCAGAGAATGCACACTGAGTATAAAGCCTTGTTCTATCACTTAATTTCCTGGAATACTGAAAACAGTTCTTTGAAATTTGCTGGTGTGTGAAATCCTCATACCTACACAATACTATGGCCTATTACAAAGAGAGCACCTCATTATCACATCACAAAGTATGCTAGCAGAAGAAAACCATCGTCCTCTCGCCTTTCACGCAGCCACCCCATTTGTTTAGACATATTCAATGCCAACATTTCTGAGTCAATGGCCAGAAATGTTTCTAATTGAATGATCTCCAATTTTGTACAAAGGGCTCTGAGAGGGCAGCCCGGCTGGGATAACACCAAGTGTTTAGAACAGTATTCAGAAATCTGTCAAGCCAACATGTTCAGCTTAGCCAAGGTCAGTTGTATTTATTTGCCTCCATCCGCCCCTCTTTTTTCCCCCTTCCATCTCTCACCGATAAGGTCTGAGCGCTGTGGCAATGGTTCACAAACCAAAACTGAGGTCCCCATCATGTCTGCTCTGGAGTAAAATCAGAATCTATTCCAGCTCTACATGGCTTTCAATTGCAGCTGTACTTAAAGTCCATGTTATCTATGACTTTGTTTTCTAATGGGCACTGTATCTGAAGTTCTAAGAATAGCAAGAAGTGAGTAGTGTTCAGGGCAGAGCAGGTCCTAAAATGTAAGCTGTAAACCCCACACCTTAGGAATGCAAGTAGGAAGACAAGACTGATAACACTGTGGCCCTGAGATCATCAGCATTCACATCCAAAAGTGAATGGTGCCATTAAAATTTCACTCTCACCTTCTGTGTGGTTTAAAACCTTGTATGTCTTCCTTTTTATTTCTTTGTTTGCTGTTGCTCCAACTCTTTGGGGTTTTTTGCTTCTTGCAGTTAATACCAGGACCAGAATCAGCAGTGTGGGATACTTCAACTTCTGCTCTGTAAATATCATGCTTTGTACAGGACAATGACTAAAGATGACAAATATTTTCTAAGTTGTCACATACAATCACCCATCTTCTTAGGCTGGTTTTATAGTTTTCTAAGGACTGTGGCAACAGATGTTAATGTGGTATAAATGAACACATCAATTTTCTCACACCTGTGATGACAAGCATTAGGGAAGTTTACTTGCATTTGGCTTGATACCTGACCTCTACCTGTCATTCTCTATTACATCAAGTTACTGTACTTCCATATCAGTGTTCCTAGATTTTATTATTATCTAATGTATGGCATATTTCTTGAGAAAGATTAAAAGCTTCTATGTTTAACTTTATTTTACAATGATACTACAAATTTGATCTTTCACTAGCACTTAATATTTTCTTTTAAGAGCAGGAAGACGTAAACACTCAAGTGGTTTTACCTTAAAAAACATTTACATATCATCTGTTTTAAAGTAAAGACACTATCAATGGTGCTGAAACACCTACTTTACAACTGAAATACTAGTAAGTCAACAAAGAGTGTTTATATTCACTACCGTGGATTTAATACAGTGGCTTCTGAACATATTAGTATAATGTTAGCACTGATTTATTATAATCCTTCCTGTTGCTTGCTATGCCACCTTGGCATAAACTCAGCTGGTCAGAATGGTGATGCTTAGTGAAAAAAAAAGTCATATTTCATTAGTGAGTTTGTTGGGTTCCTTCCCACCCAACCTCCCCAATTTTTTTTCTTCATTGATCTGCTCCTGGCAGTTGAAATCTCTTCACAGGGGTGATGTCTTCTGTGCATTCCTTGATAAACCTAACATGGACAATTCACCTTTGGAGATGGCTCACAGCTCCATCTTGTTTGGCTTGATGGGCAAATGGCTTAGAACCTCTTCATATTTCCTAAAAGGTAGAACACAGCAGCACTAAGAGGTTCAGCAGCAGCAGTTTGGCCAATCAATATGTTTATGGGCCACCTAATCAGCTCAGGTGTAGCTGCAAACCAGTCTCAGCATTTCACATCTCCTTACTAATTTTTGCCATGTGGAAGGAGAAGAACCTGGTTACTTCATGGTCTGCTTCACTCAGACGCAAAATTAAACTAAATACACTGCTAAAAAGCAGTCATTTTTTGAGAATGAGACAGCAAACTGTAGGCATCAAAACAGCATAATTCAGTAAGACTTTTAGGGACAAATAATGAAGATACACTCAAGAATAAATGTCAGCCACAACCTTGTTGATCCACTCCAATACAAATGTATGACTTTATCCAGTGGACATTTTTGAAAGCATGTCTTAGTGCATACTCCACTACACTTTGTGATGTTACTTAGTGGTAACATCATTTTGAGACTGGACTGACTGGCAAGCCTTCCTAAGTTTATAAGACACTATGTTTTGTTTTGCTCAGATCTCATGGTTTGGAGCCCCCTAAGTACAATCACAGGTAGTATCTACACAGAGCTAAATAGAGTGGTCATTTCTACCTCTAGAAGCCTCCACACTGCTGTTGGAATCATCAAAGAGTGCAGGACATACTGGGCAGCTCCCTCTCTCCACCAGTGGGGTAGTTATCATATCAATTGATAAAAGCCCGCCGAAGACTCTACAGTAAAAATAAAATTACCTGGGAAAAGTTTGTTCCCAGATTCTGGATGAATGTCTCGGTATCCCAAATGATTATTTATCATATTTTTTTTCCAGTTTCTTTTTCTATTACATTAAAACTGATGTGCTGTTTGGAGGGGAAGAAAAAGGAATAATAATATAAAATAGGATCTCCCACTGAGCTTGTCACCTTGGTCTCCCAACATCTCTTTGAAATACATCAAGTAATAACACTGACAGTCTTAACTTTATGTCTCTCCTTTGAGATTCTTTTAAATGTTAGTTTGCTGGTTTACATTTCCTCTGCTGAAATCCGTTGTTTGCAGTCAACTTCTTCTGTCTTCTGTTTAGAGCTTTCTGCTTAGTTTTGCATCTAAGTTTCACTTCTAATTTATTTCTATATAGCTCTAACTCCCCAGTGCTGCCTGAGGACACAAAAAGATGATACACTACCATTAGTGCATTAATGTACAATAATACTGAGCTTACAGTATCAAAGTAATCCTCATTGATTGGTGTCTCCAAAGACATGAAGCAGAGAATAACAACATTAAGCATTAAGTTTGCCTCCAGCAGGAGTTTTAGCTGCAATTAAACTGCCAGAGACCACCTCTATAGCTGCATTTGGGAGGGCAAGGGACATCAGAGTAGCCTTCTTGTTCAGGGAAAAGTAGCTACTTTTTTTCTGTGTTAACATAAGTGAAGTCATAGCAGCTCATGGAATATATTCAGTACATGAACACAGCCTAATGACCATGGCTAGAGGGTTTTTTATATTTGTTTTTGGATTTTTCTCCTATGTTTATTGATTTATATTTTTCATCTATTTTCATCTATTTTTTATTTAAATTTGCCCTTTGTCCCTCCCTTTTTTGTCTTTCTCTCCCTCCATAACACTTTAATTACATCTGCAATAAAAGACAGCAGTATCAACCATATCTTCAATCTCTTGGTCATCTATAGATTTTGATCACTCAAAATTAGCCAGGAAGAGAAGTCCCATTCTTTTATTCCTGGATAAGATATGGAAATGAAAGAAATGGTTACAAGATACACAATTTTTTAAAAGCAAAGGAGACATCTTTAGAACCTATACAATTTTAGAGAAAGG
The DNA here is from genome assembly GCA_013400435.1 of Pycnonotus jocosus. Classification (NCBI taxonomy): domain Eukaryota; kingdom Metazoa; phylum Chordata; class Aves; order Passeriformes; family Pycnonotidae; genus Pycnonotus; species Pycnonotus jocosus. Next base: position 78,320 of record VWYP01016949.1, read on the forward strand.
AGACAGTCTACAGAGTAGCACCATGTCAGGAGAAAATCCCTAGAAAATGTGGTTGACAACAATTTCTACATCACAACAGGCAGCAGCAGGACTGGCTGTGTCACAGATTTCAAGAAGCTGGGAATCCAGAGGGACAAAACATCTGCCATGGAAGTACCTTCATCCTCACACGAAGCAGCCCCATGATATACTTCAGCAAGAAGAGCAGAGCAGATCCAGTGGTGGTACCAGGGGCACCAACAACCCAGTGATTTCTTGATACATCCACAGGGATGAGGTAGGGCTGACATCAAGCTGGAAAGTCAAGTCAGAAGGTAAGGATGAGCAAGGCACTTGCAAGCATAACTGCAGCATGGGTGCTTTGGGACCAAGGGAAGGACCTGCATATAAATACAGCTCCCAAGTAAAGGGGGTGTGATGGGGACCAGCAAGGCTTGTCCCAGCTCACTCTGCAGAGATGCCTAGCAACTACCTGATCCCACAACAGCTATGCCCTGCCAAAGTTTCTATGGCACATTGATATCTCCCCATTTTTTTAACTACTCCCATTTGGGAACACCTGAGTATAGACTAAGTACAGACTGTATTGTTTCATATGGTTAAAGATGGAAATCAAAATGGAGTGTCAAATGTGTTTATCAACATGACCGTCTATAACAATCAGATTTATGGTCCTGCCAATAGGAAAGGGAATTGTATGAAAGCCTTGCATTTCTTGAAACCGTGTTGACTGGCATTAAAATAATGTTTTCAATTTCCAATTATTTTGAGTCAGAGTCCTAAACTTAGACTACCATTATTTAAACAGTTTTCATTAATATTCCATTACTGATGTCAATATACAGACCTCTAGGTCACCCCTTTTCCCAATCTAATGTCAGAATTATGTTGACCATCCTCTAATACCCTTAAATTCTGTTTTCCAGGATTTTTGAAGGTAGCAGTAGGAAGAGCTCCTGTGCAAAAATAATTTAGTTTTCTGGAAAGGATAAAAGAGTTCTTAAACCAGATAATTTTCCCCAAACAGAGCACACAGGTGTATGCTTCCACATCACATGCTGCATCATGTGCTACAACTGGTCAGATTAAATCTTTCAAACATTCCTTCCCTTCACGCACAGCTATTTCCACTGATAAGAGAAATCTTAACAGTTTCTTCTACAGAGAGAAGTTCTAATGTTGACTTCTACTTGCCGCCTTTCAGTCTGCACTCTGGAAAGTTATTACTTGGTTGATTAGATTTAATATACTGGCTAGATATTCAGTCTATTGCAGGTGGAACCTTTTCCACAGGATCCCAAAAAGGATGATCATGATTTGCAGAGTTCTTCTACATTGTGATGTTGTATTTTGAGAAGTTTTCTTTGCCGTCCTTCTCCTCAAGCAGTTTACTTACTTATCTATATGAGTGTCAGGACTTCATAAGTCACATGAAAAAATCAGCAAATTACAGTCTCTGTACATAACCAATATCCTGTCCAATACTTAAATCTCTTGTCATCCTTGCTTTAGACATTTTTTTAAGAATCAGCAGATGCTTTTTTTCCTTTCTCACAGCCTATCTCAAGCATGTTTTGTGCTTCAGTACCCTGCAATCCTCATTCCTTTTTCAGATCTACTGGAAAGAGACTAGCATGCTTCTCTTATTCCAAAGGCCTTATTTATTTCAATCTTTAAGAAGTTCAGCTGGTTTCTAGAATTTCACATGGCTAGCATGGCTAGTGTACTAGGTCAGATCACAGTTACCTATGCCTGTCATCCCACTCTCTGAAGACAACTGTCTGCTCCATCCTAAGTACTTGCCATCTGATGAGTCCTGTCTAAGCTTTTATCCACAAGTGGACAAAACACAAGCAAGCCCTTCAGAAACTTGAAAAGAGCCCTGCAATGATAAAGGAGAAAGGAATGGAGTTTACTGCATTCTTCCTTTGTGCAGCCTTGTTTGGCAGTGCTCTAAAAGCTGACATCTGTTGCCTCAGATTATTACATAATGCTGATGTCCTGATTATTTCTGGAACAGATCTTTTATCCTGTTATTCTTCTCACAACACTGTCAAGAGTTGCACTCATCTGCCTCGTGCCTGAATTGGTGCTGGATGATTCATTTTTTGTCTTCTGTGAGGTTCATCTTTTATCTCAGTCTGTTGAAATAATTCATCTTCATGACTTCATGGAGTGCTGAGAGGTGATTCAGAACCAAGAGGTCTGGGTTTCCCAATAAAGGAGCTACTCTTATTTTAGAGTCTGATTCTATCTTTAAGACTATAAGCTTGAGATGTAACTAGCCAAGAGCCAAATGCATTTGTTGATTAGGTAACAGTAGCAAGAAGCAAATAAACCAACTCTAAAATCAGTATCTTAAATGAATATTAAATGCATTGTTATTTCAAAACTACAATTAGTAATTTCTTCATACTATAAGATAATTTTAAATGTATGAATTATTGTCATGAATCATAATTTCTACTGAATTAAAAACTCACCAACCTTCCCTTCTACACCTCTTAGTACTGGGGTTCAAGTTTATCCATCTTTACTCCATCCTTCCACTCCAAGTTGTTTGGGCATAAGCTTCATGGAGTGGATGGTTCAAGTTTTCCCTTTTGTGCTCCAAAGGTCTTGGGTCCACAGCTCCATTCCCAGCTACAGATGTCCACAATCATACTTGCTAAAGATTCAGCCTCCACAGATGTCCACAATCATACTTGCTAAAGATTCAGCCTCCTTTGTTCTTTACATGATTTTGCATCTTGTTTACAATTTCTCCAATTTCTGGGATGACTTTTCCCTGCTCTCATCTCAAGTACTATTTCCAAACTCCTTCCCAACAGACAACATCTCACAAATTGCTTTTTTCCTCTTTAGTGAAGTACCTGTTCAAATCAGGGCACATGTTAAGCCTAACAAGTGCCCCTCAATAACTCCAAAGATTGTCATCTTTGGGTTTCAGCAGGTGTCCTCTCCTGCTGCTCAACAACTTTGATCTGATCCTGTAACACAAGTCTGAACTTCTCAGCCATGTTTAAGATATGGAGGGGAAGTGACTAAAGGGATTAAATTGCTTTCTTTTTTTTAATCAAGATGGAATGTCAGTCAGTTTATGTCAGCTGTCTCAAGAGGAGTCATATCTGAAAGCTTCCATCTTCCCTCCACTGATCTCAGCCTTTGTTTACTGCTGTAGGAAAGGTGCCAGCTTAAAGCACTCCATCTATCAGTTGCCTCAGACAACCCTTATCAGCATCTCCTAAATTTGCAAATATATTTTCCTTCTCATTCACATTATCTGAAAAGAATGCTTCCTTGACACTTTCCTCCATGCACTTTTGTCCTCAGGAGGCAGGTCCCTCTCCAGCTACTCCCCAATTGCTGCCTCTATGAGCCACACAGCTTTGCTTGTCTGCTGTGGGCATGAATTTTCCACACCAAGTGTTTCCAAATAGGGAAAGGTTTAAGGTTTGCCCCTTGTATTTCTTATACAGTAAAGGACCCAGAAACTTCTCTGTAGTCCTGTCAGCAATTGGCTCAGTGCCAACCCACGAGACCTGATTAGGTTTTGCCAGTATACCTACTTCAAAGCCTATGTCTGTTCCTATTGGCAGCTTGCCAGTAGAACACACCTAAAGCGTTGAGTGCTTAAGAAAAGACGCAAAGGAGCTCAAAGGCTTTTTGGGGTGTCTTCACAGAGTGCTAGGAGTTTTTCTAGCACCTGTGCTTGGCTTTATCTTTTGTTTCTGTAACCATTTATTATTTTATACTTATTAAACCTTTTTCCTTTACAAAACACACCCAAAGAGCTGTCTCACTAATATATAAGCCATTTCTTTGCAAGGGCTGGACCCTCAGGAGGTGTGGGACAACCCCACAGTCCATAGAGCTTAAAACCACATGAGAAAATTCAGTTATGACATTTGCTTCCAGGGAACCTCACTTCATCCAAGTAAACTGAAATGGGAGACCTAAAATCAGCATTAACAAGTTAATTGATAATTTATATTGGCAATGACATATTCACTTTTCAGATATCTTTAACAGTTTTGTGATAGCATTTGATAGAAGCAAAATGTAAGCACGCTTATATGAGTGCTGGAAAACAAATAAGCAAAACAGATTTTTTTTAAAGTCCAAGCCCAGGAGACAGAAGATGCCACTACAGAATCTATGAAATAATGTCCCCTCTAAATTGCACTGAAGCATGAATAGCTTTAATAATCTAAAATGCTCCCATTTTATGGCATGGACTGGAGCTATCAGCTTACTTCACAGAAAAATAATGTGGAGTCTTCTCAGGTCACTAAACTACTCTATGGACACAGGCAGGAGAATACTGTCCATATATTTCCTGTGTGCATATCGATTTATCTATCTTTAGTACCTGATTACCAAACCATTAGCTGAAGTCTATTCAGGAAAAAAAATAAGATGTCCGATAACATAAAGTAACTGAAAGAGGTAACAGCAATGACATCAATTTCCTTGTCTGAACTACCTCAGGCAACCAACTATATTATGCTCTGATAGTACTTGTAGTCACAACCACCCTTCCCATGCATCTTTCAAAGTGGATTTCACAAGGATTAAGAGTAAGGAGCAACTCTTTGGGAAGTTAATTGATTCTTCTCAGTTGACTCAGTTCTATTTTACTGACGTACTCATATCACAAAAAGATTTTTTATCTTATTAAAAATTATGTTTCCTTGCTTTGCCCATTCTGTAGAGACCTTGATTTGGACATTACTTGCTGTGGCACAGGTGGTCTTCTGATTTTTCATTCCTTGTCAACTCAACTGAGAATGTTACCATGTGCAAAACTGTATTTTGTCAACCTGGCAAGGAGATGCTGGTTAATGTATGTGAGCTGAATTAGTTTTGGTAAGCAGAACTTTTGGTCTTTCATAAAAGGAACAGTATTGATGAACAGCTCTAGTAGTCCTAATATAAACATAGGATATAGTTCTCAGAGTACTGCCAGCAGAATTTAGAGTCCATAAATTTGTAGAATAATAAACAAATCTCATTAGAATTAAACCGCCATAGAATTAATCAAAGTTTAAAAGGCGTGTTAAGGGTGAGTGATGTTAACTGTAGAGTGAGATTATAAAAGAGAAGACCATAGGCTGTTACATAAAGAAGCAAATAGTCTGAAAACACAAAAGAAAATACCTAAATTAAACAATATATTACCGTGTAACATTGTATATGCTCACACTTCTCCATAAATTGCTTGTTATTTAACTTTATATTCACAAATTTGAACAATGAAGAATTATCTTAATAAGACATATGATAGATGAATCAATAACTTCATGAAATCTTTCCTGCCCTGTAATAATATTGATGTCCATGAATATCTTACTGAAATTGCCATGCCACTTGACACCAGATGCTCAGGCAGGGATGCATCTAGAACTGTATCCAACAGGCTTACCATGCCCATGGTATGATTCCACTACAGACTAGTATGGAATATGTCTTTGGAATTGACTTATTAAAGTTCATTCACAGTTATATGCAGAACTAAAGTGAATTTCATGAAAATTGCCCAAGTAAAAAGAAAAAAAAATATATAGAAACTGCAATAAGTTCATATTCATACTTCATCATAGGAAAGAGAGAAACATGAGAAGGATGAAAAAGCAGATTTTTTTCTAGTATGTTTTACTTCTGAATGTTTACACAAATCCAAATAAAAGTATTTTTTTCCTAGAGGGATGATTTTCTGTGTGATCACTAATTCTCTGTGTTGATTTACTGGACAGAACATGTCAATCCACTCAGCAAGTCACTTTGGTGTGTGTGCACTGTACAAGCTGTCTGTGAAGTGCTGCCTGTGCCACTGGATTTAAAAAGCAGAGCAGCTTCAGGAGTTTTTATCTCTGCATGACTGCTGGCTAGGGATTTGAACAGAAAAGAAAACTGCAAGAGGAAATTGGTTTGGACAAGAAGAGCTTCTGTACATAATTCTTATTTATTTGAAGAAGAGATGCAGTCTCTCAGAAACAACAACAAAAAGATAATATGATGTCTTACTCAATATGGTTATTGCTATGGGATTCAGCCCCATTTTCTAAGGATTAGAACTGACTTCCCAGCATTGCCTATTTACTGGGAACAGAATTACTGGAATTCTTGCTTTTAGAGACAAGGCACATAAAGAATGAGAGGAATCTCAGAAGATTGAAGCACTCTGTCTCCCAGTACACAGAAGACATGCATGAGAGCTCCAAGAGGGGAAGAGTGGCTCCATTTCAATGTTGTTGAACCTTTACTTTGTGTTTGAATGGGGTTTTGGTCAGGAAATTTAAACTTTGTTTTGAAAGAAAGAGAATAAAATGTATTGACTTTTAAATTTAGTACAGGACATATGATTTTACTTAAGTAAAAATAACTGCTAAAAACCACCCAAATAAAATTTGTACTCTGGGATAGTGTTCAAAGTTTTTATTTCTTTCTCTTCTTAGTTAATAAATCACAGTATGTGTTTATCTCTGTATCTCAATAAAAACTCATGGTTTCTAAACCAAGGTGCAGAAAGGTCTCGTTGCCAATTTCTGTGTCAAAGGAAAGCAAGAAATCTTTATATGCTACAGACTTTGGACAACATTTCTATACCATTTATGTACATTTACTCTTGACTTCTTTGGCCCAGCTTGTCAATAGCTTTTGCAGGTGACTGGGTGAAAAAGAACAAGAATTTGATTCTATAATTTAATCCTGAGTGGGGTTTTATTTTCAAAGTGAAAATTCCCTCTCTCCTTCTTTTATTTTGCATTCTCTTTCTCAATAATTTTAACTATTTTTATGAATAGCAAGACTTAGCACAGTATTCAAATATGTTTCCTTTGCCTGGTCATAAAGATATTAGTTTTGGATTAAAATACTTCCTTTTTTCTGCATACTGTTAATCTTACTCCTATGAGTGATTCACTCTCTTCAAGTGCAATTAGCTACTACTCAAATGCAAATGTCATAAAAGAATGGAAGCATAACTGTAGCAGACAATACAGGGAAGCAATAAGTATCCCATTTTATCTAATTTTAAATGTACGTGGCTTCACAACCAAAAAAACCACGAAGTCCATTCTTATTTAATACAAAATTTTAATTACTTTCATAGTATTTTCTGAAGTTTTGTTAAAGAGCTTCCAGAACAGTAATTTAGATGAAATTGCTTACAAAATGAGAGAACAAAAAAGATAAACCAGAAAGGTACAGAAATCACTAAATAGTCTGATTCATATGGCAAGCATCATGTAGATTGCATGAAATTTGGGGCATAGCTGGTGCAGCTTCTCAGGATTATATGGGTTCTTTTAATTTGCATAAGTTTACTGTGTTGTCTACAGATTTACATTTCCAGTAGTACGGTTCCATTCATTTAGAGAAAACTGCTAAAGAAAATTATTAAATATATACTGAGTACAGAGCTACTGATTTTGAACACAAGCAAGTAATTTATATGGTCTGGTAAGAATGCAACCTGATAACTCCAGAGAATAAAATAAGTTACTGAAAAAGGTAAAAATTGCATTTTTTAAAAATTCAGTTATAAACTATTTTGTCTAGTGTAATTAAAGGGAATACATGAGTCATCTAAGACTGCTATATTAGCACTATTCTAAATATTACATATTTAATGTTTTGAATTTTTTTCACGGTTAATATGTTTGATGTTGACCTAAATTCTCATGAGTGATATTAAGCAACTTTTATGATGGCCAAAAAATTATTCAGAAGGAAAAATAATCTATTGCTCCTGTAAAGAAACACAACATAAACTGACACAAATTGTTTGACTAAGAAAATAATGTAAAAGCACCATGAAAATAAGCAAAAAATTGCTTATCTAAAGAATATTAGGTAGAAATTGAAACCCCTATTTTAACTCTCTATATAGAGGTTAGGTTTTGCAAAAGTTTGAGGTGATAACTTGTCACTATAACTATATTTGNAATAAAAATGCTTTAAAAGTGTTTCCCTTCTTTTATTGCTTGGGAAGAAGCACATCAGACATTCATAAACTTTGAAGTTTTTTTTGTTTTTTGGGTGGTTTTTTTGTTTGTTTTGTTTTGTTGTTGTTGTTGGTTTTGGGTTTTTTTTCCCTAATGGTCCCTAAACTCATGCTACATATATTGAATTCTGATTATTGTTGTAGGGACCAGACTCTGAATATGGCCAAACACTGGCCAGGAAAAGCAGATCTTACTGGGCAGAGACACCTTCAAGCCTGTGGATGTTACCAGTTTGCCTCTCAGCAGCTCCTGTGTACAACTACATCTGCTACTTCCTTCAACCTTCCATTCTCCCTCTTCTCAAGACTGACCACTTGTGATTTTCAGTCAGTAAAATTTTATGTCACAGTTGTATAAAAAGGCACAGACACAAGTTCAGAGAAGCCTAACAGTAATAATCTCTGGTTTGGATAAGAAGTGTTCCTCGGACTTAACAAATCTGTAGATATCTTCTATTTAACTGTCTACATATGATTTTTGCCTCCTAATCCCTGATCCATAAACTGCACAAGGTGATGGACAGGTCAGTGTCTGCCCGTAAAACACCCTTTTTTCATAGAATCATAGAGTGCTTTGGATTGGAAGGGACCTTAAAGATCATCTGCTGTCTTAAAGATCATGCCCTGCCAGGGTACCTCTCACTAGACCAGGTTGCTCAGAGCCTCATGTGATGTGTAGTCCTTTTCATGAGCATGTACCAAAAATCCAGATCAGATCTATTTCTCTGTTACAATGGAAAAGCTAGAAGAGAATTCTTCCAATCACATCCTCCTGTTAACTTCTCTGTACCATTTTTCTTAGCCCTATTGTAGTTTAGTCATTTCCAAGTGCCTACCTGCTCCTCAGTCTGGCCTTTATTGTATGTGGAGGAAAGGTTTGACATTCAGGAGAAAATAAAATTCTGGAATCTGTAAAAAACTACATTTCCCTAAATGAACGGAAACCCTCCCTGAATTAACAGCTCTAACAGAACAACTGTGAAAGTGCTGTTAAACTTGTTCCCTGTCACCTTTTTCTCCTTACCTTTCTCTCTGACTTGAAGAAATCATAATTAGCCAGTGACATTTCTTCATACAAGAATAAGAAAGGACTCCACCAAAATCTGCTATCAGCAAGTAGATTATTTTGTCCTACAGCACAATGTCTTCATTATGAAGCACCTGGAACCACCTACTACAATCAAAGTTGACCAACTGTGCTAGAGAATTCTACCCATACTTCTACCTTCCAAATAAATTTGAAAATATTTTGAACACCACAAATGTCTGGGGCTTACACGCTTTCTGCCTGGCCTCACTCAGTTATCACTGAATGAAATTAATTTTCGTGTGTCTGAGAAAAAACTTCTCAGCTGCTATCTTGGACCATCCAAAAACCTAGTGTTGAGAGAGGACAACAGGTGGCTTTTAAACAGGTTGTTGGCAAGGATGCAATTAAAAATATGCCTAACAGGTGAGAATTAATTTGAGATTATCACCTCAGAGCTACTGTTTTCTTCACAGCATAATTGTTGGCGTGTAGAAGCAGGGATGTCTCCATTTTTGTTTGAAAAATCATAGTGAAGTTCTATACTGCTGTGAAATAAAAGCTATTGGAAGAGAAATAAGATTAATTTTAAAGCTATGTGGAGGACCATAGGCAACCACTTCTCTGTGGATGGTATCTGTAATTCTCAGTGCTTTCACAGTGGGGATCAATGCTTTTGAGCTTTTCTTCCATTTCACTGAACAATTACAGATGTTTTCCAGCTGAAAAATGTGGTGACTTGCTAAAAAATGTAGTGATGAAGTTGAGTTAACCAGGAAGATACAAAGAAACAGGCAGGGTCTTCTTGAATAATAAGTGTGGTTCAAGACCCAGTTTTGACTTTCTAGCTTTGCTTCCAGTGAGCTTGTAAGTCTCAGTATATGCAGGAGTTATTGAACATCTGTCAGGTTCACTACTCTTACCTATACCTTCCAGGATTACCACCTGGGGGAATTACCCCTAATTTGGAAACATCTGCTGTAAAGGTTTGTACAGAAAAACTTGACACAAGCTTACCCTCAAAATCCATATATTAAAAAAAATCACTAACTGAAAAGTACTTGTCAGCATTTTGTCTCAGCAGTACAGTAATCCTTAATTTAGCAAGTCTCCATTTATTTTGGAGGAGGTTTTGCATGTATAAAAATTAGGGAAAAGCACTAAAGAAAATTCAGAGGAATATTCCTACCTAATATTCCTACTTCTCACAATTAATCACATTAATAGACTGGAGAATAAGGTTGCTACTATCGACATTAGCCAAACACTGTGAAAATGGTATATTAATGGACAAACTTAATTTTTAATGCATATGAAAATGAAGATATTAAACTGTGGAAGAAAACTTTGTAAATTCTTTAATTT
>VWYP01016951.1:0-22438 GCA_013400435.1 Pycnonotus jocosus
AATAATAATAAAAAAAAAGCTCTTGCAACCAGATAACTTGGTATGTGATGTTTCCATAACAGCAGTTAGAATTCTGGGGTCATCCCCTAAGTGGGGCATCTTTACTTATGAGATATGGATATGGGAATGTTTTATATTTATGAGATATGGACCTTCTGCCTCCATCTCCACCAACAAACCAGTATGGAACTTCTCCCTCTGCCCCCAGCCAATTTCTCACATGCTTTTACAGTCTCCTATTTGAGACTTTAAGAAAAACCCTCTTCTGGATCTACTTAAAACCAAAAAAGAATAACTGCCTCACTTCTTGTTACTGCTCACCTCCAAGCAACTTGCCTCCCTTTTACTCCGAGATTGTGACATGACAGTGTGAGCTTCACTGGAGTTATTTCCAGCTGTGTAATCCGTGGTAGCTCTGGGCTATTTGGAGTTTTAAGGGATGATAGCGTAGTAATGCGTGAGCATTTCAGTCCTGTGTTTATTCCCCAGTTGTGTGCCATGATATAAATATACAAGAATGGCAAACTTAGCTTTGTCTCAGTCCAGCTGATATAAAGAGTTCTGCTACCTGAAGTCATTCAGGCTGTTTCTCCATGCATCAGCACAGAGCTTTTTGTTGGCTGAGGTAGTGTTTTTTGTCATACTCTGTGTAGTGTTTTCCACCACTGTTTTGTTAGAGCATCCTCATGAAAACATTGAGGTGTCATGTCACTACCTTGGAGTAAAAGGGAGGCAAGTTGCTTGGAGGAGGGCAGTTGCAAGAAGTGAGGTAGTTATTCTTTTTTGGTTTTAAGTAGATCCAAAAGAGGGTTTTTCTTAAAGTCTCAAATAGGAGACTGTAAAAGCATGTGAGAAATTGGCTGGGGGCAGAGGGAGAAGTTCCATACTGGTTTGCTGGTGGAGATGGGGGCAGATGGTCCAGATGCTTGAAAGAAAACCTAAAGTTGTATCATGTTAACCTGCCCTTCCTGATATTAGTAAAGTCTTTCAGAATATGCCATATAGACTTTCTTCTTTGCCAGCTGAGTGATAAACATGCATGCCAGCTAGCAGAAAGTTGATGAAAATGCAAAGCAATTTAAAAATTGTTCTCAAAATGTATTTAAAGTTATTTTATGAGACTTTTATTTGATACCTTTTATCAAGAGGTTGATTCTTCTGCCTGCCAAGACACAATTCTTAAATATCAAATTAAAGGGCAGAGTTTTGATGATCTTCAAGATTTGCCAGCACTTTAAATGAACAATCCAGAAAGGCTTTTCCTATTGACTCCTGTAGGAATGTTGTTATGGGAGCATGAGTGGCTGAGGAAGAGACGGGAGTTTTGGAACAGCATTAAGGTTTTATTGACTCATTGATGCATCTGTTTTCCTCCTTCTGAATTGCTGACAATGTCTGGAACACCAACCCCCTGTTCCTTTCTCATGGAATTTACTACAGGATTGAGACTAGAATTTGTAGTATATTTATGAGGCTTATAAAACATTTCAAGGCTTGTAAAGTCTCCAGAGGAGGAGTAGATGTTGCATAGGAGGAACTGAGCAATTAAACTCAAGTAACTTGTTTTTCAAGGAACAGTGGATTCATATTTATTTTAATATGGCAGAAAAAATAGATTTTCAAACTAGAGAATACCAGAAAATGTGGCTGTGTTACCATAGGTGCTTCTAATTATAAAAAAGTGGTCTTTAGTGTGGACCAAATGTAGTATGGGATATGAATGTGTTGAGTTTGTTCAGTGTTTGGGACAGTTTTTTTAAAAGGAAAAAAGCTCATTAATTTTCATTTACGTGGTGTCTTGTGTTAAGTAGATATATTGCTATTGTTTTTCTGTGGAAGGTTCCAGGGAGCAAGACTTCCAATAGTTTCTACTGATCATATTGCATTCCATTTTGGGGCACCATGTGTATTAAAAGTATGAAAACCCCATGTATCACAGTCAAGATGTTCTAGTATTTCAATGCAAGGTAGACAGGCAAATATCATAAAGATGTGTTATTATAAGCAAATTCTAATATACTGATAGCTGTTATATTTGTGAGAGTTTAAGAATTTGCTTCTCTTGTTCATCAGAGGATTGCTTCCCACTGAAGACTGCAGTTGGATAAGTGAATGATATTTGGGCTCTTCTCTATTACTAATGTAGTGTGGCTACATCAGTAGTCCTGGACCTGACCAGAAAAGTCTGGGTTTGGGGTGCTCTGTAGAATAAAATCTTCATGTGGGCCAGTTAACATGAGCTCAAAAACTATCCTGTTGTATTTGTTCTCTCCATGTGCTGGCTGGCAGCATCAATGTCTTGAATGTTGCTGTAGCCCTGCCCAAAGTTTTTTCTTAAGTCTGTTTCTTAATAATGAAGATAGGTCAGCAGGGAAAAAATACCTTGCAGTATGATATGGATTCAAGCTGGCCATAGAACCCAGAGCATCTGAAAGAAAATATCACAGTGCTGATGTGAGACTTGACGTATAGCCTGTGTGGATTTCAAAGATTTTGTTTTGCAGAAACAAAAATCTATCAGGTTGTGGCAAGTAATCCTTGCAACTGGGAAATGGAAATGTTCTGGGAGTCTGGAATACTTTCACAGTGCTCAAACTAGTGATGCAGTAAAGCGTTAGAAAAAGGTGAGGGATGTGGGAAACGCTGAGGTATAAAGAGGTGCAGCCAGATACTGCTAATCTGAAGTTCAGATGTGAGAACCTCTAACTTTGTGATTTCTTGGCTAGTGGAGGGCTTGTGTGTGAGCTGGCTAGTAAAACAGTGGACCAAACTATCATCAAAAATCTTCACTCAGTGGTTCCAAAGACCATTGTCACCGGAATCTGTAAGAAAACAGTCATAAGATGTCTTAAAGTATAAACATTAATAAATTCCTTTTTATGTTAGGGTATTTTTCTCTTGTTTGTTTCTGAATTTTAGCTGAAAAGAAGAGATTCTTAGAAGATTAATCTCTTACCAGATCATCAATGGAAGTACTTTTTGATACTATGTGAGCAATAAAAAATTTAGTATTGGAATAGGACTTGTCAGTGGATAGACAACTAAAAATTTTTAGTCCAACAGAAAAATTTAGCAATAAAATTCAATTTAATTATCATCATGCAAGGGCAGATGTTAAGCACCTGCTTTTAAAGAACATAGTAAAGATCAGGGTCTGAATGTATTGCTGGTTGTGTACAAGCTTGTGCCAAGTAAAGTGTAACTGTTGCTGTACTAACTTAATATGACTGAAAATGAATTAATATTTAAAACTATATACATAATTTTCTGATCAGAAATAATTACAGTGAGCATACATATTTGCACAAAGGTGTTATTCTTCAAAAAGAATGGAGAAAGCAAGTTCCTAAATTTTTATTTAACTCTAGTGTGCCTCTATGTTGTGTATTAATAATCCCAAAATGAAAATGATGCTACTTTTATGGTGTTTAGGTATTTACTAGGAGGATTAAGCTGTGTAATTCCAAGAGTGTCATTCCATCGTGCAGCTAAGCAATCTAGCAATACCTGTTGAAAAGCGTGGGGGTTGTTTAACCATATCCTCCCAGCTCTAAGTTTCTGCTCTCATCCTTGCACCACTGAGTTGTCTGATTCTCTAGTAAGCTTGTTCAGAAAAGTGAGCTAGTGGACAACTGATTGCTTCTGGTTGGTGAAGAAGAGGGGAAAAGATATATTTGCCCCTGAATCAGATTGTTGTGAGGTGGACTTGATTCCAGTGTAAGGAATGGAGGAGGGAAGAAAGAATGAATTTTACCCTTTTGGCAGCATTTAATAGTTTTGGGTTTCTAGAACAGGGAAATCTGACCATTCTGAAGTTATTCCATCTCTGGATCATCATCACTAAACTCTATGTAATGCGGTGCTTTCAGAGTCCAGAGCGAAGTGTCAGAATCAGGGGATTTTAAAAAATTAGGAATTTAAAATGAACAGATGGATTAGTCTCACTGGTGAGACTAGTTCTAGGTGAATTTTCCATGAACTCCTTTCCATGATCAGCTTTGGGAAGGATGTGATAGAGAGATTTTGTTCATGTCACTGATGGTATGTGACAGTCTATGGAAATTTGCTGTGGTAAGAGGGAACTGTTACTTTTGTGTGTTTTCATCTTGGCAGGAGAGCCCAACCATTTGTTAAACACAGCAGGAGAGTGGTTTATTTTGAAACTCCCTCCAGTTTTGTTTTCATGGTAGGAGGTATTCTCAGCCAGAGCTGTCTTTGGGAAGATTGCAAAATGTTTAGGTAAAATTTTATGCCTTGTCTATTTTTCTAGGGCAAGAAGAGGCCAATATGATCTGATATGACACAGTACAGTCAAATGCATGTTATCTATAGAATTCCCTAGTAATTATCATATGCCACCTATATGCTTTTTTTGGAGGTATAGCATATCTCCCTCAGAAGAGGTTGTTTTGTTTTGAACTGTAATCCTTGGATTTCATTACTTAATTAACCTCCCAAGGTTTTACAGCTTAATTACACTCAAAATTTACTGTCTTGTCCCATTAAATGTGCTTATCCTACACTTTGTTTAAGGAAATGTAGGACACATGGCATGTACTTTTCTAAGTTGTTATGTCCCAGGGCTGCATTTGCCTATTCAGGAGTATGTATCAGGAGTATTCATTATATGGAGTAGTTTTATGAGTTCAAGGCAGAAAAGACAAAGCCAAAGGGAAGGAAACCTCTTGTTCACCTACATATTCTCCTACATATTCTCTTCTATGCTCATTTATGCTATCTCTAACTTGACAAGAAAATGAGCCCTTTTCTTGCCACCTAATAAGGGTAAGAAGGAATGGGCAGATGAAAGAAAAATGGTTTGTTAATATTGTTGTATGGAGGTATTTTGCAGTGGAGGAAAATATGACAGTGACTGTTACAGAATTAAGTTTGTGTGAGTGGGAAGAGACATTAATATTAAGATTTTTCAGGTTTTTCAACTTCCTATTTTGTGGAATTCATCTACTTAAGTAAAAATAAAGCCTTCACTTAAAGTAAGGAGTCAAACCAGGGATGTATATTCCAGCTATGGCAAGATTGAAACTGATGATGAAACCTGCCTTCTTCCTTGTAGCTTTACATGTTATTGTGTCTTTAGATAGGAATAGCTTTGCTCTGGTGCTGCCAAACTCTCTAGATCAAATGTGTATTAAGATTTATCTGTATTAAGTACAGCTGCTTGCAGCATAAGTAACCAAACTCAGCATGCTGACTCGAATCGCAGATGACATGACCCAGTTTTCATTACAAAAAGGCAATAAAAATCTCTAACTTAATATGGATGTCATACATGCCTTGTTATACACAGAAATGTCAATGGCTGAAAACACAACATGAAAAAAAAAAAGGCAAAATGTGAAGAAAGAAGATGCCAAAGCAAAATATGTGAGTTCATGGGTTGAAGTAAAAGCCTTGTTGCCAAGCTGTTGTTTATCAGTGGTTACTTGGGTTCCGACTCTGGAGATCATCAAAGGAAAGAATGACTGCAGCTTTCACAGAGTCCTAGATAAATTCATGGCGAAGACAACTTCAAAAGGGAAGCTCTGCAGACATTGCAATCATCCTGGAGAAAGCAAAGCAGTTGCCATGATAAGACCTGGTTGTGACAGCATGCACAATAGTCGTGATGTGGTAACCTGTGCAGCAATTGCTCTCAACTGAGAATTGGGGTTTTTCTATCCAGTTGTCACTGTGCTGTGTTTAAGAGTGTGTAGGAAGCTGGCACCATCAGAGGTCACTGTATGAAGTATGACTGCATGTCTTTGAAGAAGGATGAACAGTCCAATAGGTTGTAACTTTCCAAACTACATAAGCATGGTCATCTTGCTTATCCATAGATGTTTATTTGTCATCAGTCTGAAGGGTTAGAAAGTCCACGAGATTAGTAAGAATTTGTAAAGTCTTGAATGTCACAAGAGCACTGGGAAAGTCATACACTGTGTCTAAATAAAAAATAAAAAATTGGCAACATTAAAATTGCAAAGCAGACCTTGAACATTGGGTAACCTGTAAGCAAACAAGCAAAAAGCAGTCTTACTGTGAAGAAGAAAACTTAAGCCCTTTGTGATACTTGGTTAATTCTCTTTAGGGGTTTTCTCATGAAACAACAGCTGGTGCTGTTTTGAGAAGTGTTATTGGAGCTTTAACAATACGAAGATCTTTCATACAGGACAGAATACAAAGGGCATTCTTGAGACAATTCCAAAATATACAGCAGAGATTGTCAGTTAAACAGCTCTGTGGCTAAGTGCTTGCCCAGTTTAAAAAAAAAAAAAAAAAAAAAAAAAAAAAAGAGTGGGGGAGGACTTTCCTGTTGCATTTATTTGTATTTTAAGTAGTAGAAAGTCAGAAGTTGACAACACTTGAATTTTATTTTGGCTTTTTATCAAAGAACACAAAATATGAAGACTGTGGAGGATGTTTGTCTCCATAGATCTGTGTTTGGTGATGAAGATTTTCTCTTTTTTGGAATAAGTTCTAAGCATCACTTGAACTCTAAAAGTGTCCATCTGAGATGGAGATAAAGAGGTTCAGAATTGGTTTTCTGGGTGCAGCACAGCCTAAAATGCTTGTCCTGGGAAACTGCAGTTCTGTGGACTTCTGATCCTTGCATACCTGCATAATTACATTCATTTGTATAATTGAATATTTTGGGGCTTTTATGCTTGTGTTTCAATAGCATGTTAAATAAGTTCTGAATGTTTATAACATGAGGGTTTTTCTGCATGCAGAATATGTATGATTCTTGAAGTATTGTATGAATAAAATCATACATCATGAATAAAATCTGTCCTTCTCTATGACAATGAAATGAACGTTTAAGTGTGGCATACTTTGTGGTGTCTTAATAAAAGCTATAGCATTAAAGTTCTTTAAGACTGCTTTTCTCCTTTTTTAAATCATTGAGCAGAAGGAAAATATGTTATGTTGATCCTTTGTGTATTTTTCTTCCTTCTTAAATTGTACATTATTGTGTTCCAATGAGTGGGTTATAAACAATAATAGATATACGTGTCCCAGGTAGTACAGTGGCAGAAGATAAGGATCTTATCTTAACTAATGCTGGCCTACAGCAAACCTTATATATCCCCAAGAAGGGACACTTCTGCAGGGTTAACTATTGTTATGCAGCAGAGTTTGTTTAGGTGTGACCTCCCTTGTCTGTCAATGTGACTTTGAAAGTAGCATCTCAACAGAAGATAGAGTTTTGATACTCTACATTTATTACTGATAAACTGGAAAGTATAAACTCCTATAAGCTGTCAGTAAGACTTCCACTGGAAAGCAGAAATGCATTTCCTAGCATTGTATTAAAGCCAATAGCTTGTAGAAATCCCAATATTCTATTCTGTAATAATTTTTTACAATCTAGAGTTACTCGGTCACAATAAAATGGACTTTTGCTGATCTTCTGACTCTTACTCCACTTGTCCCATAGCAATTTTGCTATCAGAGGGAGGAAAATTGTACCCTGAATTTTTAGGTTAAGGTTTAAGTTGTCACTTAGTGTTAATGTGTTTGCTGAGTTGTGATGCGTGGTTAGATCCCAGTCCTCATGCACTGGAGAAGTAGAAGCATTTTGGAGAGCTGTCTCAGAACATTCCTGAGAATATAATACTGATATACATGTCAGCTGAAGAACTGTCGTGGTAACTGCCTATCGCAGACTTCCCTGACTGTAAAAACTTCTTAAAGCCCAAGACTGGGGACTAAATGAAATAATTCTGTTTGAACAAGATTTTGGTGGTCTTTGCACCTGGAATTCTTTTGCATTCTATATCAGTTACATCTTCTCTCTTACATTTTTTGCAACACTTACTTAATCTGAGAAGTATTATATTATTTTCCTGCTAGTCACTGGTCCCTTCAGAGCAAGTGAACATAGTAAAACAGTGTTAACAGAGCTGTGGGAGTAAGTGGGCTAAGGGTAATTCCTGTGAGATATGATGTCAAAGATGGTAACAAAAAATATTTATATACATGTACAGTGAAACTAACTGGAAGCCTGGACATCATTCACAGAACTACTTCAATGAAAAAAAAATTATATTGCAACTATTGGCAATTCTTCTTTGGTAACAATTCTTATTCCTTCTCTTCCATGTATCAGTTTAATGCATCTATTTGCAAAATTCTGTTCCTTTTCTGCTTGCTTAGTTGATTCATGGCTAGTGTTTTTAGGGTGATGGTGACAGTGTTATCACAGTTTAAAACGAAATAACTGTGAAAGCTATATTAACTTGGATACCAAAGCCCTCTAATCACCCATGTGGTTTTGCAACTTTCCTGTTTGGCAGAAAATGAGATAGACTCCAGAAGAATAGTTATGAGAGCTGGTGTTGTGGTTCTAGCTCTGCTGTGTGTAATCCTGGTGCCAGATTGTGAGGTTCTCTGGGTTCTTTCCCCTTTTCCTCTGGATGCTGTCAGATAGAGAAGTAGGTAATAGAGAATTTTATTCTCATTTGGCATGTTCAGGTTTACTCGTGGCCAAATAATTGATTGTTTTCATCACTGGTGCACACAATCTGCCTCTCTCAAAGTTCTGGAAGTGTGTTTCCTAGAATTTCCATAAATAAACTAGAAATATGTGATCTCTAAATCTGGAAGAGAAAGGTAATTTCCTGTGTTATGAATAAAATTAAATGCTTTATTCTTGTGCTAGCTGGGCAGGCGGAGGTGTAGAGGCATCAAAGCCTGAGTACTAGAAGCTGGAGAAGATAAATGAGATTAATATGTTGGGAATTGTGTGCTATAGGTTGGTGTTTAGCCTTTTTGATTCTACTGAAGTTGTTTGTGTGAGTTCAGTATCCTTTGCTCATTTTTTCCTATGGATTTATGTGTTTTCTTGCCCTTTGCTTTCAGTGCTATCTGAGGCTGCAGCAAAAGCTACATCGAAGGAGAAGTGATTACACTTTCTTTCAGCTACAAAATTTGCATGATGACTGGTTAATTGAGGGTTGGAGTTTAGCTTGTATTTACTTTATATAGACACATACTGGTAACACCTAAATGAGAGGGGAAAAAAAATTGCCTGAGTGGCAAGTGGATTTTGTCCTCATTATTTGCCTGGTGATGGTTTCTACTGGTCATGTAACACCTGCTTCAGAGTTGATAAACTCCCTCTGAGAGAAGGAGGCTGTTTAGGTGCTGGGTGGGTGTGGACAGAATTTCTTATGTCTTCTAGCCAGGCAAATAAATCATGTGAGTTGAAGTTACATTTACTGGCATTTTAAAGATAATTCTAATTTATAGATAGGAATCGATACTGTAAAATGTTGTTACTAATCTTTGTATATATGCTTTTACTGTCTCAGAATAGGACTAGTCTATATTTGGTTGCTCTGAGATTAACCTTTTTTTAATGTGGTTTTCATTCAATGGCAAGGAGGTATCTATCAGGAAAAAAATTGCTGAAAGTGCACCAAATCCCTGTATCCCACCTCCCTCCCCATCCCAAAATGGGTTAGTTTACCATAAAACTGTTCTTCAAGGTATTTTTCATAAAATCCAGACAGATTAGACTTGAATTCTGTTTAAATTCCAGCATTAGCCTATGTGATTCTCTCTTCTTACAGTCCTTGGCTTATTTAATAATCATAGAATGGCCTGGGTTGGAAGGGACCTTAAAGATCAGTGAGTTCCAACACCCTGCCATGGCAGGGACCCCTTCCACTAGACCAGGTTGCTCAAAGTTCCATCCAACCTGGCCTTGAACACTCCCAGGGATGGGGCATCCTGAATCCTTCTGAGCAACCTGTTCCAGTGCCTCACCAGCCTCACAGTAAAGAATGTATTCCCAATATGTAATCTAAACCTACTCTTCCATTTTGAAGCCATTCCCCCTTGTCATTCCTTTATATGCTCTTGGAAATAGTGTCCCTCCTTTCATCAGAAGGCATTCTGGGATTGCATCAGGTTTGATCACTTCAACAGAGAATGTAAATTATAGCAATTGAGAAGCCAGTAGGAGAGGCATTATAGTGTTTTTAAGTCCTGCTGAATGAATTGTCCACTCTATAATGTGAAAGTCTAGTATTGCTGTTACCATTTAGAACAGTATTCAGTGGTTTGGATTCAAATGCTTATGCATAAAATGGATGTTATAAATACTTAACCTGAAGAGACATGTGCCTTTTGTGCTGTTGTTTCCTTATTTTGGTTTATTGTGCTTAGTAAATTGCGAAAGTTTGAATATGCAACGATTTGTTAAGGATCTGTCATGTAATGTTGATCTTTCTCTGTTGCAAGGATAGCTTTATCTTAGTACATCTGAAAACTTGAAATTTAAATTACATGACAAGTTTTGATTGTAATTTAAATCTCTGCCAGATTTTGTTTATGTCTCAAGAGTGGCAGATTGAATGAGGTTGATTGTTGATTTGGTTTGGGTTTTTTTAGACATTATTTGATAATCAGATGAATGCTTCAAAAAAGGAAGACTCAGAAAGCATTAATAAAAATGACACTTCAAAGAAGATGTCTGTTGAGAGAGTTTATCAGAAAAAGACTCAGCTTGAGCACATCCTCCTCCGTCCAGATACCTACATTGGGTCAGTTGAACCCTTAACTCAGGTAAGTGTCACTAAATTTACAGTTTTAATGAGGAAATGTCTATTCTGGTTATTAAACAGATGCATCTCTGTTTTTCTCTGTATTCCAAACTATAAAGTTAAAAACTGTTGTCTTGTTTATGTATGCATGTGTAGAAAGGGGATAAGACTTGCTTTAAGGCATTGAGTGCTCGGTTCATCTGAAAAGATACCATCAAAAAATATTGAAATCCAGTCAAAACACACAGAGTCACCTACGTGTGCAAACAGACAGCTAGGTGTGTATAGGTGTGTGCTCACCAACATGCCCATGTGCACACACATACATATGCATATTTGTAAGCAGCATTTGTTCTAGGTCCAAAAATGCTTTGGTCTGTTTGTTTAGGTAGAGAACAGAGAACTTAAGCGTCCTGCTGGCACTTTCTTCAGTTGTTTTTGTGAAGTTGGAAATTGCTTTGAACTTCACTGTCTGTACTGTTGGGAGTTCCCCGTCAAGCAGAAAAAAAATGGATTTTCATTATGGAATTCATTGTGGGTACAGCTACAACTTTTACAGACTTCTGCTTTTGTCTTGTATGGCTGCAGTAATCAGACTGTAAGAGGACAGTTACTGAAGGAAATCGATTTTAGAGAATCATAGACTGTTTTACCAAGACAGTAAATACTTTTATTTTATTTTGTTTCCATGTAGTTAATGTGGGTTTATGATGAAGATGTAGGAATGAATTGCAGAGAAGTTACCTTTGTTCCAGGCTTGTACAAGATCTTTGATGAGATTCTTGGTAAGTATTTCTAACAATAATACTGCCTTAGCGTTATGGGGTACAAACTTTTCCAGATGCTCTCAAAGTACATCAACTTGTATCTAATTTTAAATCCCAGACTTGAGTCCTGCTAAACTATAGGGCATAAAAATTTAGTGCATTCTAGAACTATAGGACAGTTTAAAGGGGAAGAGTTTTCAGCTGAACTTGTAAGAAAATGTAAATATTTATTACTGAATGTCCAAACTAGATCATTCTTTATGATCAATATTGTTACAAGATTTTTAATCTGTGAAGTATTATTAGAGCTACAATTTAAGGTGATATTTGAAAAAAAGATTGTGCCTCTGAAAGAATGCAACTTCTAAGTTGTCTAAGTGTTCACTTTACATCATCCTTTCATCAATCATTAAAACTTCCTTCTGTACAAAGGGATAGTGGAGGTAGTTTTCATGGATCATTTCTAGACTTCAGACAGTTTTAAAATAAATAAGTATCATACTGCCATTAAAAAGCACTATGGCTGAGGCACAAAAAATGATTTTTAGAAAATTTTGTCAAATTTCTTTAAGTTGCTGTGACTTATTGGTTGATGATATTCTGTTGGTGACAGGCACACTAATCAGCAGTAGAGCTGTGAAATATCTGAATCTTTTGCTGTCTGCTGAACTGATATTTTGTCCTAATTGACATGAAATATTGGATTTGTCAGCTTTTATGAAGTTCCCTTTAAGGACTGGTAGGATTACCTCATAAATTAAATCATGGTCTACTGAGGTCAGTTTTATCGTGACCTTCATTAGGTTCACAACTTTTCCACATCTCTAAAATTGCTTTACAGCTTTGTTGTCTTTGAGGCAATAAGGACTATCTATTTTCCAGATGGAAAAGAATGCTTAATTTTTATTATTATTATTATTATTATTATTTTTAACTTTTTACCTAATTTGATAAACATGGGAATAAAAACCTTTAAACCCTTCCATTTTGATCCTGCCTCATAGATCTAAGTTTTTAGGCTTTTCATGTTAGGTAGAACAATTCCATATTGTCCCAGTCAGAAGTAACATCAGTATTCTGTCATTATTGGAGTACTTCGCAGCTAATTGCTGCTTTATGAAGCACTGATAAGTGCTCCAGAGATTGTGGTTTGAGAGCTAGGGGACAGTGTAATAACATCATGAAAATGAGACATTTTAGCTATCCATGCTTTTGAATGAAACTGCATCTCATGATTTTAGCAAAAGCACCTTGAAATATCTGATCTTATACTGAGGTCCCTGTCAGCTGTTAATATATTGTACTTTGATGTTTTGGGCTTTTACCTTCATCTGTTTCATGGATGATGAGACAGATGCTGAAAATGACTGTAATATGTTTTCATGTTTAGTGGCCACAGTCACATTTCTGTTTCCTGTAATGCATATACATGGCAGTGCAATTTAATTAAATTCTGATCGAATGTTAATTTCCAGTTATCCTTGTTTTGATCCTAAACTGAGTAGATGGTTAGTTACAAGTCTTGCAGGCTCTTTAGAGAGAACTTTTGCTGCAGTCAAAACTCTCCTTAATGGATGTGACTTTTTTGGTGGGTTTCAATGTGTAAACCCATCTGGTGATGCATGTAAGTTTCTAGGGTTTTTCACATACATGATGCAGTAAATATCCAAACAAGAACAAGAGAAGAATGAAGTGTTCAGTATGTTAAGAACAGTTATGAGCTCACAAAATACACTTCTATATTTACTTCTGAGATAGTCTAAGTGCTAGAAATAGAATCAGTAATTATGAGAAGGTTGAAAAATAACTTCTTGTAGATACTTGGTTATATTTATGGACTCCAGTGCTAAGATACATAATATATACAAAGAGCTATCAGATTAAGAAATACCTGGACTGTTGTAACTGGTGGTGGAAAATGTATAAAATTAGTTTTACAGACCAAGAGGTTAATAATTGCCTATGAAGTGTTAATTTGTGCTACTTTGTTTCATAGTAAATGCTGCCGACAATAAGCAGAGGGACAAGAATATGACTTGTATTAAAATATCCATTGATCCGTAAGTAAAAGCATGTTTTCATTTGCTTTCCCTGCCAGTGCTCTTGCAGTTTAGATTTGTATAAATGATTTTACTAATGAAATTGCATTTCTTGAAAACAGAATGTTTTTGGAATTATTTCCATTAGCTTCATATTTTAAGATGACGAGGTGGATTAAAAGTGGTTAACAGTAAGTGCTGCCATTCTGAATTTATAATAATTGCTTTCCTAAACCATTTGTTAATATTTGAATGAAACTTAAAACCAGAAATTCATAAAATTTATGATAAATTGAAAGCTTGGCAGTGCATAACTATAGCCAGCCAGGTTCTTTACAAATCTTAAATACCCACTTTGAGGTTTTGTTACATGATTTTGCCCCCCTTGAATTTCTGTGTTAACTCCTTTAGGATTAGGATAAGACTGTTTGAATTAGTCATCTATATCACACTGAAACTTCATATTACAAATATATCATTACTATGTTTTTTGAAACTGAATACTTGAAGAGATAATTTCTGGTGAGAAGTACTGTATTGAAATAGATGCTGATTGGGTTCCTTTAGTAGTAGTACCTTTTCAGTGACATTTAACTGAATAATAAATTATTTAGACAGCTAGTTTTCAGCCCTAACCTTTAGGACAAATATGGTGAGAAGCAATTTTTCTACTTTCATCATGGAGTGGGAGGGAAATGGTAAATGTGTAAATTTGCCTGACCTGTCCTCATTGTGAACTCTCTAATACTCAAAAATGAAAATTCAGTGCAAGAGCTAGAAATAATAATGATGCCAGATATTGATGGATTTTTGGCACTGATACATAAAATAAGTCACAGTGTTTATCATAACTCAGAAATAACAGTTTTAAACAGATGATAACTTGTCTGGATGGACTTGAATGAAACCTTAAAAGCTACATCTCTAACTTGAGTGTACTTGTGTCACTAAGCATCAGGATCCTGTTGCAGTTCTTGTTGACAGTGAAAGCTCTTCAAACAGATTTTTGGGGTTTATTTTTGTTGTTTGAAATACTGTCATGTGTGGACAATTAAGATCCTTCCTTCTTCCAAGACTTCTACTAAGCAAAAATAAGTAGAGCTTTTTGTAATTAAAATTGTTAGAGCTCCATGTAAATGTGTTAAGAATATGGTCTTCCACTATATTTTTATGTAGTTATTTTATTTACTGTGTTTAAACAGGTATGCAGAAATCTGTTTCCAAGATTGCATTCATTTGCTTAATGAATGTCTTCACTATTCTTAATGTCTTCACTATTTTCTAGGGAATCAAACATTATCAGCATATGGAATAATGGAAAGGGGATACCAGTTGTGGAACACAAAGTAGAAAAAGTATATGTACCTGCTTTAATCTTTGGGCAGCTACTAACGTCCAGCAACTATGATGATGATGAGAAAAAAGTTACAGGCAAGGCTATTTAATGTGCTTTGTTTTATTCAGTTAAGCCATTATGTGCCTCTTCAGTATGCTTCCCCTTCTTAATTTTTCTCTTTCATATCTGTTTCATAACAAGTGATTACTCAGTCACCATTAGTATAGCTCTTTATTATAGTAAAAAGACTTAAAGGGAATATCTTACTTTTCCTTTTTTAATACCAGTATTTACAGAGAACTTTACATCTCTAATGTCAGTACTCATTACTGAGTAACAAACAACATACCTTTATATTTAAATTGTAGTGTATATGAGTATTTAAACACTTCTGCTCCTGAAATGCAGGGAAAAATAAATTTCATAAATTAGAATATGGTTTATTGTTCTAAATTTAAACTGACCCTAGTTTACTATATGTTGTTTTTTTTCAGGTGGACGCAATGGTTATGGTGCAAAACTTTGTAACATATTTAGTACAAAGTTTACAGTTGAAACTGCTTGCAAGGAGTACAAACACAGCTTTAAGCAGGTATAGAAATGTTCAAAACTTCTTTCCTTTTTTTTTCTCTGTAGTTACAGGCTTAAAATCTAACACATATATTTCAGGAGTATGTAACAAAATGGGTATTTTCTCATTCAAAGGGATGTGTAAAGTTTGCAGGTTAGGTTAGTTCAGTTGGTAAAAATTGGTATTTCTATGTGTTAGGCTTTTGGGGTAAAATAATACTGTATTTGGAGTGTTAGGTGACTAAAAAGCCCCAAATTTCTGTGAAAACTGAAGTATATTCATGTACATATGAAAACGAATATATTCAATTCAAACATTTTGAAATTGCTGTTGTATAATTTGTCCACAAAATCATTCTACTTAGCTTTGCAAACATGGAAACAATTATCTCTGTAATTTTGTATGGTGTTAATAATCAGATTTTTCAATGTTTATGTCATGAATTTAACTAGCCCCACATGGTCTTGAGTGCGAACCCCTGACTTGAACCCATTGCTCATTGTTAGCATACAGACCAAGGGCTGAATGTAATCAGGTCTACTGTATATGGCTTTGAGATGGCCACCTTTCTAAAAGTTTAATGTATTTTGGCAGAGTATTAGATGCCAAAGTTCCTTGGCTTTATAGTCTTTCCCAGCTGGAGGCTTTCTTCTCTTACTTTCTGGACAATTAATTAATTTCTGGTCATGCTGTCATATCACTACATAAATAATACACTTAATCTGTTATGCCTGTCTCTTAAAAAATGTAATGTTTTATGCTGACTGCCAAAGGGCAAATTAATATTGGTTCGAGTGTGCTTTTTGGAAATGACTAAATGCTTTTTGACTTAAAGTGCTATGTTTTCCAGTATTTTCAAAATCTGTGAAAATTTATTAGAACTGAACTTTGATATATTGCTGTGAGCAGACGTTGTGCTTGATCATGCAGATGCACCCACGTTCTTAAATAGGGAACAGTACAAGACTCTTGAGTCGAGTCTGAACCCCTTGGGTTTTTTTTTTTTTGGCACACTGCACAGCCACCAAGATACTGTCTTGGAGACTACTGAGTCTCTGCACAGGGACTAAAATGCCTCTCTGTAGAGGTGTGTAGTAGATTGAAAGTGTTAAATGGATGGACTGTAATCCCAGCTCATTTGTATCTAATTTAGTAAGTTCTTTGGGAGGCCCCATTTGCATTAGAATTGCATCCATCAATGTAATAACACTTGCATGTTTACAGGAACCATAAATGTGCTGCCAGCTATGCTTGTGCTTACCTTTGTAAATCAATTAACTTTGTGTAATGTTTTACCAGAGGAAACTTGTAAAGGAAGTTTGTGAGCTTTTTGTTGTGCAACCATTGCAATCCTATCATATCTGGAAAAGGGAATAAAGGAGGAGGGTGATGTGTTGTGAACTAACATCTAAAATGTTTTGTTTCCAAAGACTTGGATGAACAACATGATGAAGACCTCTGAGCCCAAGATTAAGCATTTTGAAGGTGATGACTACACATGCATTACATTCCAGCCAGATCTGTCTAAATTTAAAATGGAAAAGCTTGATAAGGATATTGTGGCCCTCATGACAAGACGAGCGTATGATTTGGCTGGGTCGTGCAAAGGCGTGAAAGTCATGTTGAATGGGAAGAAACTACCTGTAAGAACATCACTTGATATACCTTTAGTGTACTGGGTATTTGGTGCAGAGTGTAGTGACTGTTCCCTGTTACTTGCAGGTGAATGGATTTCGCAGCTACGTAGATCTTTACGTCAAGGACAAGCTGGATGAAACTGGAGTCGCGCTCAAAGTCATCCACGAGGTCGTGAATGAACGATGGGATGTGTGCCTCACTCTTAGTGAGAAAGGGTTCCAGCAGATCAGCTTTGTAAATAGTATAGCTACCACAAAGGTGAGTGGTTAGATCAAATGGTGCAAAATGGAAATGATAAAATGCGTGCTGGGGCTATGCCCAGTCAGGTGTTTGATAAAAAAGGGAATCTGGATTGCTATAAATAGAAAGGTGAGGTAATCCTCTGCATGAGGGGAACTGGCAGAGCAGTGGGATGCAATCAAAATACATTCATAGCACTATTTCTACATAAGCACTAGTTTTGAAAACGCTAGTAACCATTATTGGTGATACCGATGTCTTATGTGAGCATACATATTGTTGAAGAAAATGGAGCTAATTTATTTCTTTTTAACACACTGTAATAAGATAATTCTGCAAGTAAGGTAAAAAAGTGTACAAGCACCTTTAAAGCTGCCAGTACCAAGTTTTGGAAGGCAAAAATGGCTTTTGGTGTCCTTGAGAAATGGCTGTCCATTTATTGCTTTACAATGTAAAAAAATTGGCCTGAAGTGTTGAGTTTAATTTTCTTTTATTTGTGTATCTTGGTAAGGATATCTAGGTTTTCTTTGCAACTGTAGTAGTTGTGATATAATAACAAGGAAAGATCTTAAGTTATGCTAAAGCAGCAATGTGGTCAGCATACTAAATAAAGTAGAGCTTGGTGCTTCTCAGCTTGTGGGGGTGGTCAGGCTTGAAGGGAATCGCTTGAAATCAATGAGCGTAACTCTTTTTTACACCCTTTTGGCATGAACAGGGTGTAGGAATCTGTGGTCCACCATGGTGAAAAGAAAGTCTTTGTCACTTCTCCTCTTCACAAATTGCACTGGATGAGTGACCTAATGACTAGGCAGTTAGGTTGTTAGACCTTACTAAACAGTTATTAGTTATTAGAGGCAGCAGATCTAACAAGCTAGATTTAACAAGACTCAAACAAGCAGTCCTAGTAACTGGTGAGACAGTTTCTAGAGAATCTTAACTGTGAGCTTTCCAAAAGATGGGAAAGATAAGAATTGATAATCAGATACTTTGAAGCCTCTGCTTGCTCAGGTCTCTGTTGAAAGAGTCAGAAGAAAATTCTAATGGTAGCACAAATGGTTCATAAGCACCAGTGGTTACACTTAGTCTAGCAGGTGCCCAGGGATATCAGTGTTAATTTTTAGTGTTAGGTGATGTGTAGCCAGTGTTTGGTGGGATGTAATTTTTATTACATAACTTCTTTTCAGTCACTCTCAGTGTAGGTGAATGAATGTTCTGTGCTAACAAGGCAAGTTTATTTAATTGTAGAATATTTACTTTTTAAGTGTGCATTACAATTAAAAACTTTGTCAGAACTAGGGATGATAAATTTGGTAGTTGAAGGGTTACAACTTAGTTTTTGTTCAGGCCTCTTTGTGAAACATAAAGAAGAAAAATAACATGACCTTAAAGATGTGTACAGTAATTTTATGAAGAAGCTGGCTGTGTTGAGAAACTTCATTATGCTTGATACCAGGCTAAAAAATTTTGTGTGAAAAAACTGAATATTTCCTGACTCCTAAGTAAAACAAATTGCCTACACTTACTCCAGAGATTTTTAATTTTAGTCTTCTAGGTCAATTTTCTCCATCATGCAGTTTCATATACATTGTTATTGTATATTCTTTTGGAATATGCTTAGAAAAAAGTTCTTTGTATTCTTTGAAGTAAGTGTTGTAATTTCTAGTTTTCCCCAGTTTCTCAATCCCTGTGTGTGTTACTGGATGTGGGATGTTCAGGCAGTGAACCCCCTCACCAGCAATTGTTGAGCAGCTACCCACTGATGGGACATGATGGGTAGTAATTAACTGCATCAGCTGCCTGCCCTCTTAGTGGTGAAGAGCTCATTCAAACTGTTAATTTTCACCTTTGCTGACAGCTTTTTGTTTCTGCATCTGGGTAAATTTCACCCAGCCATAACTTTCCCCCACCTTTTTAAAATGTGATATAAGTTCTAAATAAGTTTTTTTTTAGGTTGCTGGCATGGTGTTTTTTGAGGGGTGTTTGGGAGAACAGGCAGTATGTTGAGGTGCAACTCCCTTGTTTAGTTCTTGTAAATTTGTTACCTTTTCCAGCTTCCCATTTAATCAAAATTTTGCCGTAGTAGACCACCACAAGTTTCGACTTGAGGCTCTGATACAGCATTTGAAAGAGTATTTGTAGCTATTATCAGTTGTACAGATAACCTTCTGTGAGACTTGAAAACTGATTAAACATGATCTTCTTAAGTTCTGAATTTCAAATAGTAGCTCTGGTAGAAATTGTAGTAGAAACCTCAAGTATTAACATAACAATCTAATAATAATTTTAATATGGTAGCACTGCTAACTGTAATACTACCAATCATTTTAGCAGAAATGTTCAGTCAATACATTTGCAGTGTCAGAAGGTAGACTTGCATCAGGGAAGAATCCCAACATGTTAAAATTGGCTGGAGTTCAGCAAGAAGTTCAGGATTATTCTAGATTTCAGATTTAGTTTAATAAAATAAATATAATTTAAAGAAATGCAAAAGAAAATAGGATTGAAATTGTAATTACATGACAACTATAAATTTATAGTTAGCTTGTAAGTTTTTCTACCATGTATACCATTTATCTGTCCATAGAGTTTAAATGTACCTTACCTCCAAACTGATGGAAACTGTTGGCTATGGGATGAATAGAAGATGTATAGGAGGCAGTCAAAGCTTCATTTTTAAGATTTTTGTTAGCACTTAATTAGATACATTTGCATCCTGAAGTTTGCAAGACAGGGATTCCATCATTACCTTCTGCAAAAAGAAGGTTATGCAGTTTTAGCTCTCTTTCCCCATAATTGAAAAATTGCAGTAATCTTTGGTAGCCCTCTAGATTCAGAGGGTATTTTTGCCTTTGTGTCTTGTGTGGAATTGTTCTGACAGCTGGGGCAGTTCCAGGCTGTTCTAGTCCCGTAGTGGGTACATTTGCCACCTGCTGGTGAGATGGTTGAGAAGGTCCCAGCTCTGAGCTCTGAACATCCCTCACTCACAGCTGCACGCTTAAGAATGGACTCAGGAATGGGGAGCTGCTATAATAATTAGTATCTCCTAAGAACAAGAATTACTGGTAAATTGCTGGTTTTCTTCATATGTCAGATGCTACTTCTAGCAAAATTTAAAAATTGCCAAAGTTTTAAATGCAAAAATATTCTGAGATGTTCCCATAAGAATAAGTTTTCAGTAATGTGATGAGTAAAAGAAACGCATTTCAATATTGCCATTCAAGTGTGGAATGATTTTGAAACGTGTAATTTGATATTTTCCTGTAATAGCTTTTCTTTACAGTTTGGAAATGGATTTATTTTTCTTTAAAGTGGCAGGATATTGATAGATCAGCTTTCAATTGAACTCTCCCTCTGCTGAAACTCTGTCATCCATATGTGGATAAAAACAGTTGTGTTTTATTTTGGCAGCTTTTGGGGGTTGGTTGTGTGTTTTTTTGTTGGTTGGGTTTTTTTAGAAGAAATGCCGTGAGAAAAGAATTTGTATGGTGCTTCTAGTGGTTTGTGCTGCTTTTTTAGTAGATGACTCTAGGAACTGAAAGAAACCATTGATGGTTTCTTTGAAGTGCAAGTACTGGTTTGGTTATGACTGATAATGTTTACTAGCTTAACCATTTTGGTTTTATCTACTCTCTTTTTCTTTTTTTAAATTTTAAATCTCTGCTTTCTGCATGAAGCTGAGAACACAGCTGCTATCCCATCAATTCAACTTCTTTACATCTTCCATCTTTTCACATGCACATTCTGCCTTAAAATGTAGAATCCTAACTTTTGTGGTTTGTTGCTAGTTGTTTTCCTCTTTTTGGGTGCTGTTTATTCTTGGTTTTGTTTTCTCTTACTTATTTCCTGTCTAGCCTATACTTCCCCATATCTGTCAAGAGCTTTTTTTTCCTCCTCAGTTATGTTTTAAATACAGCTTTAAAGAGTGAGGGTTTTTCTGTTTGTTACTTCATGATGAACTTAGATATGTGTTCTTTATTTTGTCTGCTCTAATGTAGATTGATCTGAACAGGAGCCTGTATTTAGTCTGTATTTTTGTAAGGTGCTAACTGATCTAAAGCAAAGGTGATCTGTGTGAAATATGGAAAGTTGAGTTAAGTATGTTTTCATTTTAAGGGATATGCCTGAATCACTCCACTTTTCATTACAAGATTTTAGTCAAAGTGTTATGAACTTCCTATGACAGCCACTAGAATTTAATGTTTTATTAATATTTTGTCTTTTTTACCTACAAATTTAAAGGAAGGTATTCGAGTAATCAGTTGTTTAAATTCTGTCATCCTCACTTGAATGAAGACTGAATGACCTGGAAAAACCAGGTTTTTCTATCTTATGCTGCAACTCAGTGTGTACAGATTTCTATACCAAAGTATGACTACAGGGATTTTCTTAATACAGCTAAAATTATTAGGAAATTCAATGGTTATTTTGTTTATTATTTGGGGTTTTTTTTTTCTTCCCTTATTCAGGGTGGTAGGCATGTTGATTATGTGGTGGATCAGGTTGTGGGCAAACTGATAGAAGTGGTGAAAAAGAAGAATAAAGCTGGAGTTTCAGTCAAACCATTTCAGGCAAGTAACTTTATGCAAAAATATTGGAAAAAATGAATGTGAGAGTTTTGTTGAGTAAATTGGTTTCTATGTTTTAAACAGGTGAAGAACCATATATGGGTTTTTGTTAATTGCTTGATTGAAAACCCATCATTTGATTCCCAGACAAAGGAAAACATGACATTGCAGCCTAAAAGTTTTGGGTCCAAGTGCCAGCTCTCTGAGAAATTTTTTAAAGCAGTAAGTAAAGCTTTTTTTCTTTTTTTCCTCTGTGATGCAGGAATTGACACACTGGACCAAGTGTATGTATGTTCTGTAGCAGAAGATTGGTTATAGTTCTTTATGGTACTTCAGTGACATTTGCATACTCTGGAAGTGGGATGAAGGATATCTGTTCATTCTCTGGTCTTAATAATGGATGCAGTGACTGTGTTTTGATTGTTGCCCTGGATTTAAAAGTGAGAATTATCTGATCAACTTGTTAGTTGGAGATTCTGGCATTTACACTGGTGAAATGAATTAGACTCTTAAAATCTGAACAAGGTCCTTGATCAATGCTTTTTGTGTTAAAATATTTTTCTGAAGTTGAGAATATTTTCTACCTTACTCTTTGGTATCAGTCCTATTCTGTTTCACTGGAGTGAAAAGAGAGGGAAGGGATATTTCATATTTAATTGTTCATCCAGTAATCAAGGAAATGTGAAATGGTGCCTGTAGTTGTGGCTCTGATTTTTACATGTCTCAGACTTG